>NJDC01000178.1:2403-12594 GCA_002245475.1 Calephelis virginiensis
TTTGTGTACAATAGCGCAATAAATGTATATTATCTCATACCACTTAAATGATAGTACTTCCATACTGATATTTAAAGCAATTCCTGCAAAATGATTCACTAAATATTTCAAAATATCAAAAATGCACAATTTAACGTTCACGTATTCAACGTATTCATGTTTTCACTTCTGCCGGCACTTCCGGAGTGCAACCCGTTTTTGATTGAGTTCGTTATTGGTCGACTCTGTGGTCTAGCGGTCCGGGTGTTGGACTTGACTGCATGAGGTCCCGGGTTCGAATCCCGGGCCGGCCAACAAAAAGAAAATTGGATTACGCGCGCATAGTACAAGCATTTCACTTTGGGGTTGGATCAATTTCTGTTATTTGTCTAGAGATAATACCTTTTTTTCATCGGGGTTATCAACCGCTGGTTTCAAGGACTCTCGACACCACCTTCGGATAATAACAGAGAGATTAGATCTTTGAATTTTTTAAAATATTAATTTAACATATTAAACGATTTTAAAATTATAAATAATGCATTCCCATAATTTTAGTCAATTATTTTTATTTTATCAGCATAATAAATTCAATGCAACATGCTTCCGTTTTATCTTTAATTTGTTATTTAAGTGCTAATTTTAAATTAAAAAACAATAAAAACTGATGATTTTTCTAAACGGTACAGCGTTTAAGCGCAGCGCTAATATCTGTAAAGGTCATATATTTTTAAATATTATATATGTTTTTATGTATGTATATTTCTAATAATTTCGGTTCAGTAGTTTGACTTGACTGCTTGAAGTCCCGGGTTCGAATCTCGGGTCGGGCAACAAAAGAAAATTGGGTTTTTCAAATTTTCTAATAAAAATAAAATGTTGGTCGGGATTGGAAATGTGCCCGGTTGGCGACAGGCTTGCCACCTATCACATTGTGGGACTTAGTGTCTTCGGCTAGTCGTGTGTGCCTTGGTTGTACCTCTGCCTACCTCTTCGGGAAAATGGGCGTGAAGATACTTTTTTTTTAAATCAAAAATTAAGGGTAATATTCTCTTATTAATAATTATTACTGATAATTTTATCTAGGTATCAATGGTTTAAAGTTATAATTGACTAGCTTTATTTATTATTTGTTAAATATTGTAAGCCTATGTGTCGTTTTGATATATAAACTATGGCAGGCTATGAGTGAATGAATGAGATAAGAGTAAATAGAAGCAAACAAAACAACTAAAAGAGAAAAGACGTGTTAAGGTAAATGCAGCTATTAACGACTTATCAAAAATCTACAGGTATTACCTATCATTTTACCAATTTTTTTTTATTAACAAACATTTGTTATCCTTTATCATGCATTTCCTTTTTTCGTATTGCTTTCTTCTCTATATATTTTTTTTCTTTCTTAACATCAGGAGACCCGTGTTCTTGTTCACTGCCTTCTCACATAAAAAAACAAAAAAAAAATTAAGGTGTCTCGATCGTGTATGGCTTTCATCAATCCACTTCTTTTTATAGATATTTTAAGTTTAGTACTATTCACGTACTTTCGATACATTTTCACATTTTTCACACAAAATCGCATTGGACAGGTTTTTAATCTGCATGTTTTCGTCTTTAGCTGACGATTACTCCAACAAATTAAGCTTTTGAGGATTTATAATAAAATATCAGTCTCTTTTTTATAACTGCGTCGGTTTTAATTGTGTCCTATAGCTACACAGTTTTGTATAAAACTATTTAATCCTATTAATATTATAAATGCGAAAGTTTGTAAGTATGGATGTATGGATGTTTGTTACTCTTTCACGCTCGAATGGCTGAACGGATTTGTCTGAAATTTGGAAGACAGATAGATTGTGACCTGGATTAACATATAGGCTATTTTTAATCCCGAGCGCACACCGGGTTTCTGTGAAAACACGGGCGAAGCCACAGGTAGCAGCTAGTAAGTTCATAATTGAAGGTTGTTCTTAAGCTCGAACTGAAGTCAAAAATTTGTAATTTTAATTTTTAGTTTTTAGTCCAAACTCGAGACTTGTTTATATTGTTATTTTTTGTGACCTTGTACGTGGTAACCTTCGCTCGCCTTTTACGTTCTACCAGACACTGAGGCACTTAATCTATTCTTCATATTACTCAGAGCAACACGGAAAATATGCAGTATCTAGAATATTAAACTGGTAATTAATACAATGTTCAGTTTATCAAGTATTTGTTTTTATGATATTGGAAGGCAAACAAGCAGACGGATTTCCTGATGGTGAGCAATTCACCCCGCCTAGAGACACCAAAGGTAGTAATGGTCCGTTGCCACCCTGAGGCCAGGATGCTAGGCCCCGAGCAAAAGTAAGTTACTGGCTACTTTATCCTCCGAATCAGAATACGTCAATAGCAAGCACTGATGTAATGGCGGCAGGAATAGGTAAGGCAGTTCGTAAGTTAAACTTCCAGCAAACCCCCTGGTGGTAGACTGCTGAGCAGCAACTTGCCCGGGTAGGGATCTACTGCCTTAGCTATTCCTGCCACCATAATAACTTTGTCATGTTCCCGTCCAGAGGGTAAGTTAGCCTTAGGAAGGTAGCCATAGGTCTTCTTAGTTACGTTGCCTGTAAGACCTGGTTGCCTGGTAGAGATTGCTTTGAGCGACAAGACCGCCATTTATAAATATTTTGTATTTTTTATTCTGTATTATGTGTGTGTTTATATTGTACAATAAAGAATAAATAATAATAATAACATACTTGTACAATGGGCCCAACTTCCCAGCCATAAGCAGCGACACATCTATAATATCTATGGTGTCAGGAGGCCTGTGTGCTTTTTCCTTAACCTGTCATATAAAAAAAAACAAAATTGAATTGAAATTTATCCATTTCATACAAATTGCATCCAAAATTTAAATTTAGTTAATTTACGAAATAGTTACGGAATTTTTTTGAGTTGTTTTCCATTCATTGTATGAATAAATTTATAATAAAAATTTTAAGGATAAAATACGGAATTTTATGTAATGAATTTTAAATAAGTGTTTGAAAATAATTTATACACGTATACGAATAAAAAAATAATTAGTCTGTAATAATAAAATAACCGTTTTTTGCTACATGCCCATGAATCAGAAACGGTACATACACTAAAATAATTATATGTCAGTTTGTTGCGGCTTATCTCTTCGTTGTAATCTGTTTATTGTATTTGGTAGAATACAATATTCATTTATTGCGCTATCGTACCCAAACATGACAACACGAACATTCGCGCAAGCGCACTGCGCCGTCTTACAAATTTTCGTCTTACGAAATTTCAGGTCACGTGTCCTGATGCGATTTTAGAAGTTTTTACCCATTTCAAAAAAAATGCGCAACGCCTCTATTAAATCACTTCCATTAAACAGATTTCGAAAAAAGGTATTCAACTTACTTTTAGAGAAAAATTATTATTATGTCAAAGATTTTCTTGCAGATAAGAATAAATAATACAGTATTCCTAATATGATTAATTTAATTGCAGAATGTTGGGTGCGCGGGAGTTTGTTTCGCCGTTTCTTCTCCTCTCTGGCTAGGTTTGGAAACGGTGATAGTTGACGGTAGATAGGGATAAATTAATTTACATTCTAACAATTGTGTGTATTAATAAATAATCATGTAATCTCAAAACAAACAAACAACAGTGTGTAAATAGTAAATCGTGAATAAATAATTAAAAACCTATTAAAATATTTGCACACCACAAGTTGGTATAATATGTAGGAACGCTTAAATAATTTTGTAACATCTTTGTAACACTCATATTCCGCAAATAAATATTTTTTTTATTTTTTCTTTTCTTTCTAAAGAAGTTTTCACTTCAACAAAATATATAGAAACTAATAAACATTTATTTAAAATCTCAAATAAACTTACCACGCGTTCGTGTACCGACGCCATCATCCACTTGAAATAAATTAAAAAAGTTGTTTTACTTATGCAGCCAATCACAGCTTAGTACAACGAAAGGATATTTGTGCTATACTGTTCAATAAAAAGGTCAGCAGATTTTAATAGATGGCTTTCTATGTTGTTGTAATTTTCTGTGGTGTAGCGGTCCAAGTGTTGGACTTGACTTCATAAGGTCCCGGGTTCGAATCCGGGGCCGGGCAACGAAAAACATTTAGGTTTTTTCAATTTTCTAATAAAAAATGTTGCTCGTGATTGGATGCCCGGTTGGCGATAGGCTAGCCACCTATCACATTTGGGCAATTAGTGTCTTCGGCGAGTCGTGGGTGCCCTGGTCGTGCTTTTTACTACAGATTCACTCAGGAGGATCATTATGGGTTTCGCAGGCGACTGGTCGTTAACAATATTTTTTTATAAATATTGTATTAATTGTAGTGTTTTATATTTTGGAAGCCCATTTCCCACTTAGCTACAAAGGTATTTTACACAGATTTAACTAAAACGTGCTATCAATTGAATTTAAAAAATACAAGTGTATTTGTAAAGCGCGGGATTGTTACCGATCCCGTATGAGCATAAAAATATCTCGCAAACAGTGCCTAACAAAGTTTAGCGTTAAACAAACGATACCATACAATTTTCCTCAGCGACCGTGCCGTTACCATGACAACTGCATCCCGACCTACCTTATACGGGAAATTGAATAAAAATATTTTACAATGACATTATAGCCTCTTTGCAAACGCAATAAGTGCTATTTTACTAACGTAAGTTTATAAACTTGATACACGCGTTTCCCTTGCTTATTTAGTAATGCAATGCTATTCAAAGGAAAATATATTAGAGTTCTTTTAGTGTTGAATATTCTCCGGATAGATATCTCACGTTTCAACAGCAAGCAATTTTGTAAAATAAATGTGATAGTTGATTTTGTTTCATGACTAGCTGTGCTTACGACTTTGTGCGTGTGGAATTTGACGAGTCTCAAATAAAAGTAGCCTAAGTTACTCCTTATTACTTTAGCTACCTGGCAGTGAAAGTTTCGTCAAAATCGGCCCAGCCATTTTATTGCTGCAAAACACACTGTCCTCAGATTCTGAATCTTGCGATGACATCGAAGAACTGCAGCCAAAACACAAATAACGCAATATTACAATTCAACCAATACCGGCACCATCTTCTCGCTACAACAAAGCAGAACATTTAGTCGCGTATTCTGATTTTGTTTAACGCTATATTTATTTCATATAGAAATATTTTCACGAGTCACGACTGACTTAGATTCTAACATTTTTAAGCAATGCAATAGCAGACCAAGGCTGACATTTCACGATCAGATCAATTGGATATTATACGAGGGTGACGTCAAGAGTCTCCGAAAGCAGCGTGTTTGTATGAAAAGGGTTATGAATGTGAAGGAAGCAAGACAGGTTTGTCAGGATCGTGAGGTCTGGCACTCGATACTCTCTTCCTACCCCGTAAGTGACTTGGCGTGAAGATATGTATTTATGTGTATGCATAGCTTCTATCGATGGCCATGAGCGCGGAGACCGAATCCATAAATTCCGTAACGAAAATAACCTAACACCCCCCACTCCAACCGGCACAGTGGTTATACTTTTTAGTTTTGCCATTTATCGATGAATAGCAAAACTTTTAATGACTTTTTGTCTCTTTAGTTCAGCAACTCGCCTCTAGTTGGCATTGGTTGTATCGGCGTTACTGCGCATGCATAATCCCCCTCTTCGCCCCGCAATCTAGTGACTCATGCTTATGCTTATGCAATAACTTTTCCGCGACAGTCTCCGAGCGCCACACGTGTTTTTAGGATTATTTAAAGTACGAAAGTATTTGTAACAAAAAGAAGCAAATCTGATCGACTGTGATATTTGTAAGTCGTAATCAGACTTTACTTGATTAATAAATATTCTATTTGTAATGTTATATTGAACTTTTATTCAGCAAATGTAAGGAAATAATACTGTCATTTGATCAAAAAAATCTATTTCTGTAATACATCAGGTGTACAAATCCGATGTAGTTAGTATATACGCTACATTAAGCAAATCTAGATTTTCCAATCAAGATTTTTTTTTCTATTTTCACAGATGATTTTGTAACCTATTTAGGCAATGCTGACAGTTGTTATTTATATTCCTGAAAAAAATTATGGTTCTCAGGAGGTTATACAAAAGATATAAAATACTAGCCGACTTAACGACGTACGACCTCCTCGTGACATTGATAGCTACTACAGTTTTCATGGAAAAAGATTAAGGTATTGATTTACCCATTTTCTTCACAACTTTCTCAGTTTTATATTTCTATGAAAGACTAACATGAAGACAAAACTTGAGAATTAAAAATCAGAATCAAATTGTTTACAGGTTTTAATCTATTCTATTATATATTAAAAGAGAATTCAAGTCGAATGCCGGCTCAAAAAAATAGGAGGTTCTCAATTTAATGCATATTTCTTGTATGTTTGTTAATTGATTACTCAGCCAATGGTAACTAATTTTGATTGTTCTTTCACACAAAGGTAGGTCATGATTCCGAGATGGTCCTCTAATTTTATAATGATCCAATGATCGCTAATATAACTAAAAAAGTGTGTATTTATAATAACATAATTAAGAGTAACTCAAAAAATACTTACAGCATTTCTACAAATTTTAAAGAAATTCCTTCGGCGACTGTTTTGCTTTCTTTAAAGTTTGCAGGAATTTAACCCAAGCACAGGGCAAGCGCTAAATGAACGAGAAACGAAAGTTATGGCCATTATAAATGTGAATTTCATAATTTAATTAATTTGGTAATAAATACTAATTTAGCAGATACTCAGAACTGTGTATCTTTAGGATATAACTACCCGCGTTAACGGGTAAGAAAGGAATGAGGCGTTCAGACGACACGCGCACGCTAAGCGCACGCCACGCTTGCCATCACCCGCGTCAAACAAGCTTTGATTTTTTTTGGACATAATTTGCCCCTATTGTCACACCAATATTCTAAAATTGCATTAACCAAGTCAATACGCTCACGCCACGCGCCCGCCTCGCACCCGTCTTGTGCTAACTCCGCGCGCTCCCCGCGCACGCGCTGCACATGCCTTGCGCCTGCGCTTCAGCTGGTGTTGTATCTGTCATCAAGTGAATTTATCTTTCTAATGACTTTTGATTTTTTTATATACGTAGTTTAACTATTAGAACTTTTTTCAACCTAGTCGAATCCATTTTGTTATAGACGCTCTCACTCATAGAATGCCTGGAAACTACTAAGTCGAATGAACTAATTCCAGTCACTAGGAGTATAAGCAGGTGCGAGGTGTGCGCGATGCATTACGCGTACTGAGCGCATATCTAGGACGGGCTTAACGCGAGTGCGTGCTCGGCGCAGGTCATCTGAACACGCCCTTAAAATGTTCATTACAGGACTTGAATCCACATAAGTTTAAATGATAAGAGCATTCGTCGGCTTGAGACGACATTCAAATCCGGGTTGAGGAAAGGTTCAAATCCTGTCTGGGCGATATATTTTTTTTCTTTAAAATTTTTAGAAGTTCAATCTGAGCTCAGGGAAGTGCTAAAGTAAATATACCTTACTAGTAGGATAATGATAAAATTTACTCGTATGTAGAATAATTTCGAATATATTTGCTATCTTTGGAAAAAAGACTAATAATCAAATAGCGACTGTAATACCTAATGAAATGGTTGAAATTAGTTTTATTGCGTTAATTGTGTTCTGCTTTTTAGTACCTACATATCCCCATACCTGTTTTTTTTATTTAGTTGTAATTCAAGTTTTATTGTTACCAATATAAATTATAAAAGAGATCAAACTACAAAATCATTAAATTATAAATCACTAGAAGTCTAGACTTGATTTTTTAAAGTCCCGTGTTCGATCCCCGGGTCGGGTAACTAAATAAAATAGAAAATGTATATTATCAATTCTCTAATAAAGATAAGGTTGCCCGGGATTGGATATGTGCCCGGTTGGCGATAGGCTTGCCACCTATCACATTGTGGGACTTAGTGTCTTCTGCTAGTCGTGGGTGCGTTGGTTGTGCCTCTCCCTACCTTTTCGGGGATATGGTCGTGAAGATACTTACTTATTAAATTATGGGCTAAACCCTCAGTAACTTAATGGGTAGATTAAATGTTAAATTTACCAATTTTTACTTATTTTCACTGCGAAAAACAACGCGGCTAAAAACCTTAATATTTCAGACCCATTTTGTAAATTTTCGCTGAATAGTCCATTGGTTTGGTAAAACCTTAAATTTCGAGTCCGCAAACAATTTTGTGTCCGTTCAGCAACTCTCTAATTGGCAAATGATGGCAAAAACTTGTTAACCTGGCTTCGTCAGTGAGACTAACTTTTTAACCAGGATTTTATGAAATAGTAGGTCGGGGCAAAAGTATTTTGAATGTATTATTAGTAATCAAACCTCCTTGGTTGTAGGTACTAAATGTAACTGGTTGGTTTTAATACCATTTTAAGTGAAACATTCTGGAGATGCAATAAATAAAACAAAGGAGTTATGGCCAAAGAGTATATAAATACTACGTAATAAGAGACGGGACTTCCATAGATACATAGCAAAACCCGCATTTTGTATGAAGTTTACTTAAAGTGACACATGTCACTTGACATAACATGGTGAAAAGGTATAACCTGTATAATTTGAAAGTAAGTCTAAAGGCGTTATAAGGCAACTAGTATCTTAAGATTTAGGCGAATAAAAAATATAGCAAAATTTTTTTTTTATTTTTTTATATCAAAGTTGCGCCCAACTAGCTTTGGCGCCATCGTGAAAGAAGATTGACTTTCTTTTACGTAATCAATAAACTTCGTGGTAATTATAATTAAAATTGGTTAATTTAGGTTGTATCTAGATCAATTTTGTTCAGTTCAAGTGCATAGTGAAATAATTATAAAGAAATTAGTGTACGGTGTATTTCCTCGTTGCCGCAAAATCTCATAAAATGAGCTCCAGTCAAGTGACCACCGCTTTACTCAAGACCCTGAGATGACTTTACATCAGTGATTCATGACTGTTATTATGAATTAATTACTTCGGAAGACGTGGCATGGCTTAAAAGTAGCACTAGCCTGTCCCAGAAAGGGACGAATTAATTTAAATAAATAAATAAAAACAAAAAAATAGTTCCCGCCATTTTTCAATTGTTTTTCAAGCAAGCAAAATGAACCTATGTATTGAATAAATTCTATACATTTTAAAGTTTTATTACAAAAATTGAGCTTGGCTGGGATGTGTTGAAGCATTCTCCGTATAGCACTGACCTTATTCCATCAGAGTTCTACCTGTTTCGGTCAATTCAGAACTCTTTAGGAAGCTTACAGCTAACCTCAAAATATGCTGTAAACACTACTTTCAGATCGCGGCACCACCCACAATATGGGCACATACATATTTTAATATTTTTTTTATAATATTGGAAGGTAGCAAACAAGCAGACGAATTTCCTGATGTTAAGAAATTCACGCCGCCTAGAGACACCAAACGTGGTAATGGTGTGTTGCCAACCTGAGGTCGGGATGTTAGGCCTCGAGCAAAAGTAAGTTTACCGGCTACACCTCATGACGTTATGGCGGCAGGAATAGGTAAGGCGATGGTACCAATCCTGACGAGTCACTGCTAAACTCTACCGCCTAGTCAGATGTCACGGTGTTAGTGACGGTGAGCCTATGCTCGCCCCCTTCACGAGCTGCCTGGCAAGGAAGGCAGATGGTCTATTCTACAAAGGAGCCTGGACCAACACGGGGATAAAAAAATATGAAATAAAAAAATATACCTTAAAAATATTTTCTTTTGTATAAACAATACAAAGTTACTTTTGCCCACACATATTATTGTTTTGACAAAGTATCCTAAGTATCTTTAAAACCGTCTCCCTGAAGAGGTAGAAAAAGGACACCTACGTCTATTTGAAGACATTGTGTCTCACAGTGTGATAAGTGACAAATTCAATCTCGGGCAACATTTTTTTTTTAAAAATTGAAAAAAAAAACGTTTCCTTTATGTTACACGTGTTAGTATTTTTGCATGAAATATCCCACAAAAACACTTCATTTCAAATGTTGCCAAGAACACATAAGGTTTGCCCTGTGAAAAAGTTATCAGATCAGTAGGGTTACTCTTGAATCTCGATATCATGCGAATTGGAAATTGGAATCGTATATGTCACTTTAGGTACTTTTGAACACAGTATAAGGGGATTATTAACATTTAGTTACAAATAAATTC
>NJDC01000178.1:18206-30064 GCA_002245475.1 Calephelis virginiensis
CGATGGGCTTGCCACCTATCACTTGGGACTTAGTGTCTTCGGCTAGTCGTGGGTGCCTGGTTGTGCCTCCGCCTACATCTTTGGAGAAATTAGCGTGAAGATACTTTTTTTAAAACAAAAGATCAGTTTAATGCCTTGACCTTTTAACAAGTCAAACGTTACGGCAACTGAAAAAAGTTAATACAAGACTTGAGAAAAAAACTAAGATGGTACATACAAAGAATAGGATAACTTTTGCACACTTGTGCACAAAAAATACAGAAAGATTAAATACACTTAAAATAGTAACAACAATATCAAAAACATCTGTAATAACTAGGTGGTAGAGTTTCGCAGCGACTCACCCGGATTGGTATCACCGCCTTACCTATTCCTGCCGGAATAACGTCATGACGTGTTCCGGTTTGGAGGGTAAGGTAGCCGGTAAACTTACTTTTGCTCGAGGCCTAACATCTCGGCCTCAGGTCGGCAACGCACCGTTACCACCTTTGGTGTCTCTAGGCGTCGTAAATTTCTTACCATCAGAAAATCCGTCAGCTTGTTTGCCTTCCATTATCATAAAAAAAAAAAAAAAAACTACCTACTTATTATGAAAATCCATTTCCACCACGTTAGTTTACATACCGCCCTTATTCCGTCTGTGGTTAAACTTAAAGGCGAAGTGATAGACAAAGGCGGGCTTATCGCCATATCAGCATATCTTCTCGGACACCATAACTGTTGAGTACCGGCGCTTTCACATATAGTTATTATATCAAGAAACGGGTTTTTCAATTTTTGACGTTTAAAAGTGGCAGCCCGGCACTGGAGGACGTAACTAGTGTTGGATGACCTCTCAGTATGTATGTATGTCACTTTTTATGTTTATCAACAAAAACTCTGTTTCAATTTTATAATAAAAAACAATGCTACCCTCGATAGGATCTGTGCTAGATTGGCGATAGGTTTGCTACCTATCAATTGCGTAGTGTCTTTGGCTAGTCGTAAATAGGCCTATTTACGACTCTTCGGGGATATGGGCGTGAAATACTACTTTTTTAACAAATTCATAAAAAAATGTAGGTAAACTAAAATATATATCATCATAGACGCTGTGTACTCAAACACGAAACTCTCTATCGTGTTTGAGTACAAACTAATTCATATCGTGTCATAGTAACAGACAGATCAATTCATAATTGAAACACTAATCACCTAGCACAGTGCGTTAATTAAGTCCGCTTGACGGTCTGTCCATTGGAAGCCATCAACGCGATCAGTCTGGACCGCAAACCATTGATGCTGGGAGACCGGCTGACGGTTCACAAATGTCCGCTTCCTGAGATTTGTATAAAACGCATTGATCTGAAGTGAACCGAAAAAAGTATTGTATATAGGTATAATAAGTTTGTAAATGAGTTTTTTATTAATAATCGAAAAATAGGTAATAATAAATGTTGTTAATTAATAATGTAATGTTAGCCTTTGAAACAAAATGGTATTGTTTTTTAAATTATTTCTATTTTTATGTCAAACGTTACGGGAAAATTTAAGTTTTTATTCCAATAAGAAGTATCTTCATGCCCATATCCCTGAAGAGGTAGGCAGAGGTACAACCGAGGCACCCACGACTAGCCGAAGATACTAAGTCCCACAATGTGATAGGTGGCAAGCCTATCGCCAACCGGGCACATTTCCAATCCCGACCAACATTTTTTTTATTAGAAAATTGGAAAAATTCAATTTTCTTTTTGTTGGCCGACCCGGGATTCAAACCCGGGACCTCATGCAGTCAAGTCCAACACCTGGATCGCTAGACCACAGAGTCGATATTCAAATAAGACTTTGTGGAAATCCTTATTTAAATCCAAATAAAATCACTTTGTTTTCAATTAATCGCCGAAAAAAAATTATACGTTCTATAGCGTGACAAATACAGGAAAGGCTCTGTATAATTAATGGATTAGACTTCCCAGAAGCCGAAGACCCCAAATATAACCCCTTCCACACAAAACACACACCAATTAACTGTTTGAAATGCATCAATAATAAACACACTACTAAAAACTCAACGTACATTTCGCTTCGCAACCGAAGCAGCAAATTGAGTACAAACGAACAGTTAATTTTTATTCGACGTTATGGAAGGCCAATCGACTTCTCATGATAATGCTTCGAACACGAAGCAAAACGTAGCTGGAGTTTTCAGTTATATGTGTATTGTTAGCACACTTTTACTTTAAAATTGTAAAATAAATGTTTTTGGTTAGTCTTATTTTGTTTGGACTTTCAGTACAAGAAAGTTATATTTCATCACGACAAAAGTTGTTTATGCTTCGTAATCTTATTTACTCCCAAATCGCGATATAATACTAAAATTATTTGCCTAACATTAAACTTTCTTTTCCAAAGAGTTCAAAAATAATTTGTAATTTACACGATGTCTTCATTCCCCTAAAACCAATTTGCTACATTTAAATTCTTAAGGATTCCACTAAACGAGGATATCCCCTCGATTTATTTATTCCGGTACATCAAAGTTGTCGAACTTAATACTGCATCGCTTTATTAAGAAAATTGTATTTGTTATGAAGAAAGAAAGTTTACGTAATGCGTTCGAGTGTTCCCCTGAAGGGTCGATTGCAACTCGACTGAAACAACAAGGGGTGTTATAAATGAAATGAATTTTTAAAAGAGCAACGTTTTGCGCTGCTACGAACGTTTGTTACTTCGATCAATGAATTAATAGATATACTATCAACTTTAATAACCTATGTAAATATAAATAGGAGTAGTAGTAATAGTGTATATATAAATAGTATCTTCATACCCATATCCTCGAAGACGTAAGCAGAGGCACAACCAAAGCACCCACGACTAGCTGAAGATACTATGTCCCACAATGTGATAGGTGGCAAGCGGACATATATCTAATTTTTAGAAACGTTTTTTTATCGCCTCTTTGGTCTAGCGGTTTAGTTGTTGGACTTGACTGCAAGAGGTCCCGGGATCGAATCCCGGGTCGGGCAACAAAAAAGAAAATTGGATATTTCCAATTTTCTAATAAAAAATGTTGCTCGGGATTGAAAATGTGCCCGGTTGGCGATAGGCTTGCCACCTATAACATGGTGGGACTTAGTGTCTTCGGCTAGTCGTGGGTGCCCTGGTAGTGGCTCTGCCTACTCTTTCAGGAATATGGGCGTGAAGATGCTTACATTTTTTTTATTAGAAAGTTGGAAAAACCAAAGTTTCTTTTTGTTGCCCGATACGGGAAATGAACCCGAGACCTCATGAAATCAAGTCCAACACCTGTACCTCTAGACCACAGAGTCGATCGACAGGAATAGCACTACTAGATTTGTGTAGCTAATTTTCATTAATTACTACCTGACCCTGCGAAATTCGTCTCGCTTTACATTAACAACTACTTACAGTCTGCAAGGAATAAAGCATTGTTTTTTTTCTTTTTCTGCAATTTTCTTATTTTTTTGCATAAGAACCTTCTCCTAACAATAACTAACGCGTTTTTTTTTATCAAAATTGGTATAACCGTTCGGGCATAATGAGATGAGCACGCGAAATGGGTATCAATTTTTATACTATACTAGCCAACTCAGCAAACTTAGTATCATTTGATATTAACAGCTACTCTGTCATATTCGATGCTTCGAGATTAGCGCAGTCTGCTGGATCCAAAGTAAAACGTTCCAATCTACGACGAAAAATTAATTAAAAAATATTCCAGTGGACTAAATTGTGAATATAAACCGTTCTGGAATCCCCTTGAAAACACACAAAAATGTTCATCTAAATCGCTCTAGGCGTTTAGTAGCAGTTCAATGACGTACATACGCACACAAGAAAAATGTATATACATGTATAGCATATAGATTGAAAAATAACAGTATTTGCCTAGTAACTAATCTAGAGCTGTCCTGTCTCATATTTTAGGTTATTAACATTGGCAAGCAGTAGCGACAAAATTAATCTTATTTGTTAGTCGCTGTTTCTGGAAGCTAGAGCTCTTTCCTTCTTGTTAAGAAAGAGTTTTAATGTTCTATGTCCTTCCTTAAAGTAGATATTCAAAACAGATTCAATTTCTCATTTTTGTTGTTAAGTAAAATAAAAGTATCACGCGCTATTCAAAAAGAGATAGGCTGAGGTACAACCAGGGCGCCCACGAATAGCCGAAAACACTAAGTCCCACATTGTGATAGGTGGCAAGCCTATCGCCAATCGGGCACACACCAAATCTCGAACAATATTTTTTTTTATTAGAAAATTGGAAAAACCACAATTTCTTTTTCTTGTCCGACCCGGGAATCGAACTCGGGATCTCATGAAGTTACGTCTAACACCTGGATCGCTAGACCACAGAGGTTATTGTAAATTATAAATACTATGTTACTATATTCATAATTCAAAACATGACAACCCTTTCCTTAAATCCAAATAAATCTATACATTAATACGTGAAGCAAGAAATTTGGATCCCTTTTTACGAAAATTGCGCTGACGGAGGAGTATGAAATTTGGCACACTTATAGTTTATGTGTAGGAGAAGTGCAGAACGCTAATGTTTTTTAATGATAATGTTTATAAAGTGCATTAATTCAAAAAATAAAACATTACTCGTACTACCTTGCATTTGACACATACAAACAAATATATTGATGATAGCGATAAAATGTCACAGATGCCGCACTAACTATTCAGGAAGCAAAGGAGTTGGTGTTAAAAATGAAGATGGCGTTCTTATCAATAAGAAATTAAAATTTATTATACTATCTACGACCACTAGTACAAATAAATCAACAAAGAAATTATTTTGTTATTATAGCTTGTGTATTTTTTATTATAGCTTTGGAAACAAAAGATTTAAGATTTTTTTAAATCTTTAATTGATATTTATTTATTTTTCATCTATGTATGCGTGCATGTGATTACAATATAATGCATATGTAAATATGTGATCATTTCATACTAGCTCTAGGTGTAGTTCCTGCTATTTTTAAGATTTTTTGCTGCATTTTCTTCCTCTGTGTTCCTTGCTGAGGATTAAAATATTATATGACTGATTCTATGATCTTTTTCCCCGTGTTGGTCCGGGCTTTTTTGCAGAATAGACCATTTGCCTTCCTGCCAGGCAGCTCGTAAAAGGCGAACATAGGCTTACCGTCACTACCACTGTGACATCTGACTAGGTGGTAGAGTTTCGCAGCGATTGGTACCACCGCCTTACCATATCCTGTCACCATAACGTCCAATGCTTGCCGTTGACGTGTTCCGGTTCGGATGGTAAGGTGGCCGGAAAACTTACTTTTGCTCGGGACCTAACACTCCGGCCTCAGGTTGGCAACGCACCATTACCACCTTTGGTATCTCTAGGCAGTGTGAATTTCTTACCATCAGGAAATGCGACTGCTTGTTTGCCTTCCAATACCATAAAAAAATTAGGGCAATCAAAAAAATCGTTACTAAATGAACTTGATTTAAAGAAAAAGCTGAGTTTGATTTTGGGAAGTGAAATGGTTTAACATGAAACAGAGAAAAGTAATTCCTATTTCTAATCCTTGACGCAAAGCTGTCTCTGTATCTGTCTGACTGTGTCGTTGTAGCTCTTCAGCGTATGAACGGATTTTTTAGAAGGGAGGTATGGTGAGTTTGTTTGAGTGTGTATGAGTGTTTGTCTGTGGTATCGTTAAGTATCTTCACGCCCATATCACCGAAGAGGTAGGCAGAGGTACAATTTAGGCACCCACGACTAGCCGAAGACACTAAGTCCCACAATGTGATAGGTGGCAAGCCTATCGCCAACCGGGCACATTTCCGATCCCGACCAACATTTTTTTTTAAATTAGAAAATTGGAAAAATCCAATATTCTTTATGTTAGCCGACCCGGGATTCGAACCCAGGACCTCATGCAGTCAAGTCCAACACCCGGACCGCTAGACCACAGAGGCGACAAATCGTATCGTTAAGATTATGATAATTTTTATTCATGATCACACATAAATAATTAGCAAAATAGGTCCATCCGTTTAGGCGTCACACGGTGATAAATGGGAATGGGGATTAATTTTTAAACATATAATAGGTTTAGATTAGGCCTATCATACTTTCCACTTTTTAACCTTGAACGGAAAAAGAGGGGTGATATAAGTTTGGCAGGTCTGCGTGTGTCTGTGGGTGATTTATTTTGTTTGACTATTGGTCGTTTAGGCATCATCCAGACGGTTATAATCACGCCTCAATCACGCCTGACCACAAAGGTGACCTTGGTGGAAACTTTGTTTGAATTATATCAAAATATGGAATTAATCAACGTTCTACATGGATGCGTGTACAACAAATGTTTTGTTTAAACTACTAGGTACATAACATAAAGGTTTTAATGAAAGTTTAATTTTTTTTAGGGTTATTCTTACATATACTATAATAAACCCTGTAGAAGAAATTAAATTACGAAAAATACATTTTAAAAATATTGAACTTTTTGGATGTATTGAAAATCTCAAGCCAAGTGACAGAAGATATTGTTCCAGACGTCCAGATTAACCCAATGGATACAGAACCCTAAAATTTAATAGTTATGCCACTGTCATGTGTCAACTTTCTGTTTCGTGATTTGTGTTCAGAACGCCCACGTACTTTGAAATATCAAAATCAAAAACACAAAGGTCAAACAGCCACTGCAATGACAACAAAAATAAACAAACTGACAAAAACTCAATACCGTTATAGTGTCACTAACAATTTTCATATAATATATTCTTTAATGTTTGTAATATTAGGACTATTTTTGTACAGCATATTCACAATTAAGTCGTATACAATGTCGCTTAGAATATGCAAAGTAGACAAGCATTTTTCTATTACCATATTAGCGACAGTTTACTGTTAAATCCACGTGAGAAATGCTAATACGTGGTACAGTTAGACACATTTACATCTTTAATTATATAATTGATGCATAAAAAAAGGTTGTAAATACCATTCCTATCAAGGATAATTTCTAGGGTACAGTTATTAACATTTAAATGATATTAGATTTATTTGTATTTTTATTGGTTTTATTGTAAAAGTAAAATATTGTTTTTATAAAACATAGCACACACAACTCACTAAAAGGAAATTGATGGTGACTTCCAACTTTTGCAATTTTACATATATAAGGTTATGTTACATTAATTTTTGTAGGTTAATACTTTGTAGTACACGTTGAAGTGAATATTTGTGATTAGTTGTGGAAATTATTTTCCGATAGTAAATAATCCTCAACATGTACCCATGCTGTCAGCTATTACCACACAATATTTGGATATACATTTTTTTATGTAAAATCACAGAGAACAAGCACGCAGCTTCCCTAATGGTAAGAGATGACCCCAGCAAGTAGACTCAATTGATGTTGTTAATGCATCGCTATCATGTAACCGGTGTTAGGCCAATTGTCCAAGTATACCGGCTACCCTAGCCTCCGGACCAGAAGATGATTTGCAACGACTTTTTAACTTTCAATTAATAAATATTGGTTTGTACTTTTGCGAAAACTCACCAGAATTACAACTTTACTTATTAAACACAGCAATAACCGCGATGTGGTCTCTTTTAAAGTAATTGGAGTCGATTTAACAGTTTCACAATTTTTAATCATCATTTTTCATGCTGACTGTACTTTATACAGCCTAAGTACTAGTGTTTGTGTACTCTGTCAACAAAAACCAGGGTCGAGATGAGGATGTACCGGCGGCTGAAAACTAGCACACGTCAACATGTCAGCAATGTTAGCGTGAATATTTTAGAAGTGGATTCCACATCGTTACTTTCATACCGATAGTCTAAGCTGAAATGACGCACCCCTGCTACATCATGTTAGTTTCTAAAGATGTGTTAGTGCGAATATTAATAACATCTTAACTATTTTCTCCCGTGTTGGTCCGGGTCCCTTTGCAGAATAGATCATCTGTCTTCCTTGCTAGGCAGCTCGTAAAAGGCAAGCATAGGCTTACCGTTACTAACACCTTGACATCTGACTAGGTACTACCTCGCAACAACTCACCCGGTTTGGTACCACCGCCTTACCTATTCCTGCCGCCATAACGTCATGACGTGTTCCGGTTCGGAGGGTAAGGTAGCCGGTGAACTTACTTTTGCTCGAGGCCTAACATCCTGGCCTCAGGTTGGCGACACACCATTAACATCTTTGGTGTCTCTAGGCGGGGTGAATTTCTCACCATCAGGAAATCCGTTTGCTTGTTTTCCTTCCAATATCATGAAAAAAAATGTGTTAGCGAGAACATTGATAACATTTTAACTACGTGTGCGTCATTTTTTTAAAAATTGCACTTTTTAATCGTACATATTGGTTTATTTGCGCACGGTAATATCTGCAATGCTCTTTTTTATATTAATGCTGTCATGTTGCATCAAACTACACGTCTACTCTGTCTAACGCTTAGACCATTTCTAAGCTAGTTGAACGAAACAAACGAAGAAATTAATTGAATGTCCAATCAGAAAGTGTTTTCATGTGTATTGGCTGCATATTATATGTTCGTAATAAATGTAGTATGGTGGGGCGCGTTATTTCAGTTTCGACTGAATTATCCAATCGCTAGTACAAAATACTGATAAACTTTTGAATTATCCCATCACTAGTACAAGATACTGATAAACTTTTGAATTGTGCAATCACTAGTACAAGATACTGATAAACTTTTGAATTATCCCATCACTAGTACAAGATACTGATAAACTTATGAATTTTGCAATCACTAGTACAAGATAAACTTATGAATAAACTTATGAACTGAACTGATAAACTTATGAATTTTGCAATCACTAGTAAAATATACTGATAGATTCAGACATTTCTAAAATGTTATTTATACATTTATTTACGTTGTAGCTGGAAAGTATAAATTCACGTACATAAATACACTTGAAAATCAAAACCGTTTTGGAGTAGATGAGTAAAACAAAATGCAATGCTATATTAAAGTCAGTAAGATCATTTTAATAATTTCACTTTCTATAATGTAACGAATTTTCGACGTTTTCAAGAATGTAGAGTTGTGACGTTTATTTATTGAGACATACGTGAACGCTACAGAGAATAAACGTCGCGTTTAATGCGATATATTTGTGGCAATAATTCCTCCGTCTTGGAGCTTCATTAGTCATGTTAAACGTTCCATGCGTGTGCGCACTGTTTGAAAAATACCACTGATCTTTGCACTGATTTCGATGCTAACTGATTTAGAAAATGTGAAGATATTGGGTAGACGCTCACCTGGATTATTACCACCTCATTTTATGACTTTCTCACTATAGCTTCAGATTATAGAGTAAGGAGTAAATTTTTCACAGAAAAGTCTTAATTTGGTATTTAAACGCGATAATTACTATTAGAAAAACGTGTTTATCTTCCAATTTAACTCTCGACGGAAAACGAGAGGTATTACAAGTTGGACATGTCTGTTTGTGTGTGTCTGTGGCATCATATATTTTGAAGAGATGGATCGATTCCGATGCAGATTTTGCTGATGAGGATGAAAGGTGAAAGTTAAATTAATGTTACAAAAAAATACTAACACTATAAAGTGGTAAGGTTTGCAGGGAGAAATCTACAGAAATGTTGATCCTTTTACAAAACCTTCTTCTCTGACAGAAAACTATACACAGGGGTGAAATAGATTAAATTTTATGATGGATATTTAAAAAAGTAAGTAAAAAATAATAATATATGGTAGAAGAAAAGGAAGCAAATCACATGTTATGCTTTTTGCCGGTCAACGTACGAGGCACGAATAGTTCAAAGTGGCCACCACTAAGGAAACTGCTAGCAGTATAGTGTTGCGCAGCAATTTATCTGACAAGGATAGGGATCCGCCGCCTAACCTGTTCTAGCCGCCATAATAAAAGTGTCTTGTGCTAACGCTCTCCGGTCCAAAGTATAATGTAGCTGAAACACCCCAGTAACAGGACAGCAACGCACCAATAACGTCTACAATGTATATATACCAAAAACAACTTAAAAATGTATATTCTGATCGAACAATGTAATAACTGAAAACGCTATCCATATTTTAGAAACCATCAGTGTGATGTATACAATGGCACCATAAATTCATTTAAGATTTAATTAACAAAGCGTTTTTGGAAGCTTCGCGTTTAACAATGACTATTTTTATTGACGTCAATATGAAATAGTAACGGTGAGTTAGGATCGAAATTAATTTTTAATTTGTCGCAAACAAAATTATACTAAATATGTAAAAACGCAAAAGTTTACATATTTACTTTTACTAGTGATCGCCCGTTAGTTGAAATTCGACCAACTTTAATTCGTTCAAATTTTAATATCCTATTGATAAAAACGCCATCTTCATTTCTCAAGACCAACTACTTTGTTTCCAAACTGTATGGTGCGCCATCTGTGATCTTTTTTCTTTATCATAAATTTATTTGTTTCTGTGTGTCAAATGCATTCTACTGTGGGTAATGTTTAATTTTTTGATTTATAAGCATTATTATTTATATTTTTTATTTTTTATATTTTTTTTTTTAAGCATTATTATTAAAAAATATTAGCGTTCTGCACTTGTTCTACATATAAACTATAAGTGAGTCATATTTTATACTCCTCCGTTCGCGCAATTTTCGTAAAAAGGGGTCAAAAGTTGTGGCATCACGTATTAATATGATTTAAAAATGTTTTGTGACGATTTTATGGTCGAACTAAATAAAAAAAGTGTTTGGTAGGTCACCAAGTAAATTTGATTTTCCTAGTTGATTTATATGGCAAAAATATATATCACCTACATATACAACTTATAGGGATTGGTTAAATAACTGGTTGTCGATAGATTTGCCAACAAATTATGTGGTGTTAAGTAGGTATCTTCGTCCAATCGTGGCCAGTGTGTGTATGTGCCAATGGCATGGTATATATCGATCTAATTCTTTAGGGATAAGAACGTAAAAATACTTTTCACAAAATAATATTTTCCTAATGGATGGATAATCCACATCAGAAATATATTTATTTATTCATACAGTGAAAGAAAGATTTTGAGTCATCTAGGAAGGTAGACTGTAGAAACAAAACAAAACTTTCTCATTTGTAACATTAGTATCAACGGCACGAAGTTTTCAAGAAGTCTCCAACGATAAATTATTGACTCGGAAATATCAATTTTAGTTTCCTTTAAACTTGATACAGCGAGTGCGTCGGAGTAACGAGCGGCAGTGTTGCCAATTAGAAGGGTGGAGTGACAAATGTATGACGCATGGTTGGAGGATATTTACAGTCTCACAAAAATGCACATGGACTTTTAGTAGCAATAAGAGTTTAGAGTAACATAAAGTATTAAATAAAGGTATAGCGGAAAAGTACAATCGTTCACCTCAAAAAATTGCGTATATAATGGAATTCCACCAAGTGCTGACGACAACAATTATGTATTCAGTGATTAGAGTTGGCGTGTTCCGAATCTAAAAAAGAAGGAGGTCCTCAATTTGACTGTATATTTTTTTGTTATGTTGGAAGGCAACCAAGCAGACCTATTTCCTGATGTTAAAAAATTCACGCCGCTTACAGATATGAAAGATGGTCATGGTGCGTTGTCAACCTGAAGCCGGCATATTAGGCCTACAACAAAATCAAAATTACTGGCTACGTTATCCTCCGAACCTGAATATGTCAACGGCAGATACTGAAATTGTGGAGGCAGGAATAGGTTAGGCGGCGGTACCAATCCGGGCGAGTCGCTGCGAAACTCGACCACCTAGTAGAATAACAGGGTAGAGCTATTCTGCAAAGGAGCCTTTTTTTTAACGTGTGGAAAATCCCCCCAGATACCCTCGGTTCTCG
>NJDC01000178.1:38685-53669 GCA_002245475.1 Calephelis virginiensis
ACGCACCATTACCACCTTTGGTGTCTCAAGGCGGTGTGAGTTTCTCACCATCAGGAAATCCACCTTCTTGTTTGCCTTCCAAAAAAAACACGATAGTTTTATCGTTTTTTTTTTTAACTACAACAGAGACGTTTTATTGGCCAATAAGGAACTACTTTTGATAGTTATTTTTTTGAAAGCAAGGTTGTAAGGCCAAGTTCCATATAAATTTTATTATTGGACTAAAGGTTTGTGAGTGACAATCTATCTTCAAAAAAATAATATTTACCATATCCACCATACCAATCTAAGACTAAGATAAAGACTTTTGCGTGAAGGTTTTAGCACACCAAAAAACCAGAACATGACAATAACGAGAACTATAGTATTTGTGATTGCTTGAATAGCTAGGAGGTGACCAATCTGGGTAACTGTTGGAGAATTTCACTACTTAGTATGTTTAGTTACGCTAGTTGAATATTCTGAAATTTATTGGTAGGATATTGTAGGATGGGCAGGGTACGGTTCTGAGAAAAAAAAATTGAAATACTTTTAATTAATAAACAAAAATGCACGTAATGTATACGAACGAATAAAAAGTAAGATTAACAGAGGAGTGAAAAAAAGATTCAAAGCATCTTCACGCCCATATCCCCGAAGAGGTAGGCAGAGGTACAACCAAGGCACCCACGACTAGCCGAAGACACTAAGTCCCATAGTGTGATAGGTGGCAAGCCTATCGCCAACCGGGCACATTTCCAATCCCGACCAACATTTTTTTATTATTTGTGTTGGCCGACCCGGGATTCGAACCCGGAAAAAAAGATTCAAATCAAGAAATTTCAAAAAAAAATTATAAAATGGTAGACAGGAAAAAAAATCACAACATAAAAATAACCAAAAACCATGAGTGCGCAGATCTGCGCAAAAAATGTTAATAACAATGTTTATAAACTTTTTGTATGAAAACTTCGAACAGCACTTCTATTGGTAGCTAAAAGAAACATATTTTTAGACCAAAAGTGCCATAATTTTCGACATGTAACTTAACGAATATAATCTATACCAATTCATGGTAAAGGCTCGTAGCGAATATAGTAAACTTGACAAGTCGTAAACTCATGGTGAGGGCTCTGAATTATTGTTAAATTTGAAGGAACCGTTGAAATAATAATAACCTTTAAAAAACCGTTAATATAAAAATAACGTATGATAATACATTCTTGGAGAACTGTCAAATAGTATAGCTGTCGACATACCCAAATAAGCTGCCGTCAGGAATGCCGCGAAACCACCGGGAGCTCACAATTACTTTGACACCACCAGTTTTAGTGAGGCCCCGACACACGCGAGAATATTTCGAAACTAATTTATACTATAATATTGTTTTTTTAACATTTAATATAATATCTATAAAATTATACCGCCATTCTTTGTAGAAATATTGATGTGCCGAAATAATAAATAATCACTTGTTTTGGTTGAACAAATGTTTACCTTTATAGAAACAATAAGAGTTATGAGTTTGTTAGTTCCAATAACACAATTGCGAAAGTCTGTCTGACTGTCTGTCTCTCTATTACGCTCACACGGAAAAGCCGTTGAATGGATTCTAATGAAATTATATGCATAACTAAAAACCCGAGTTCGAACCACGACCGAGTTAACCAAAGATAACATACCTATATATTTATATTAATATGTTAACTGAAAATCGAAACTCAAAAATTGACATTTTTTTTTAAAATCAACCTCTGAAGTACTATAATAGGAGATGAAAAATGGTATGAAAATCATATCGAACATAAGTAAGGGTAAGTTAATTGGTTATTACAAAAACAACCATACCATACCATGATATTACAAACGCAAACGTATATCTGTCTTTCTGTCTGGTACGCTTTCATGTCTAAACCGCTGTGCCGATTTTTATGTAACTTAATCTTCATATACCTACCTATTTAAAGACCTGTGTCCCGAACAGTGTTTATGAAAATGTCTTAAAATGAGAAAATTTCAAAAAACATTACATTATACATATCGTAAAAATAATCGTGACAGAGAACCTGGACCAACACCGGGGCTAATTTAAAATATTGTGATGACTAGCCAGAACTAATAACTACTACCTGACATATTATATTGATATCACCATAATGTCAGTGAACAGTTTATTTTTCTATTTAAAAGATAAACTAAATATTGTCTTTGATTTCACTTCACAAATAATTAATATTAAAATTATTTATTGGTTTTGATACCTGTAAAATAGTTTGCTTACATTAACTAAACTTGAAAGTGAATTAAATAAAAACTACAAAAATAATTAAACATAAAAGTATCAAAAAAACATTAAACACTTCTGTCACATTATTTCAAACCAATTTTAAAGTTTAATTTTCAATTTTTCGTTCATAACACTTTTCATCGCGAGTTTCATGGCCCGACCATACTAGCACAGTAAACGTTAATTACTAAGAGTTGCCAATTTGCGATCCGCAAATTGTCTGACTACGACCTGGTTTTAACTCCAAGATTGCTTGAAGCAAGTCCATTTAACACTGACATACCCCGCTATTATTATATGTTAGTAATATCCACCCGCAGTCAACCCGCAGGCTTATTTGTGCAACGCCAAACTTAGATTACTTTTTAGCTGTTAAAAATAATGGAGTAAAGAATTTTAATAAATAATTTTAGGTGCAAAAAAAAAAACGATGGGTCCCTTACTGAATACTTATTCTGTAGTATTCAAAGATATTAGTCCAGATTTATTTTTAAATTAATATATTTGCACTTGACGGCAAACACCCTGGCCACATGATAAAATCAATGGTGTCTGGGGCAGATTCCTGCTATTTTTTATGGAAAAAGGAGTAGTAGTACATTCGACTCCTTTTTTTTGTATGTTTATCAATTTATCCGTCGTTTAAGAACTGATGCTATTATTATTTTTTAATTCTAAAAGAGTGAATTTTCGATATGGTCTCATAGCCACTAATTCTGGATATGATAATGAAATTAAAGAAAATATGCATTTTTGAGTACGAAGATGACTTACTTATTAAATGGAAGTTGGTGTTCAGCAGTTTTATTGCGCTGAAAATAAAATACATTTACCTAACCTATTGATATGATATGATCGCCTCGATGGTCAAATGGCTAGCGTACATGCCTAACTACACCTACCACGTGCGAGACTCGTGTTCGATGTCCGACGGGGGTAAGCATTTGTGTGATCAGCATTTAGATGCCTGCATTTCCGGATCTGGGTGTTAATTAAATATATTTGGTATCTATTTATTTCTTTTTTTTTATTTATTTATTTCTATGTAATAGAATGGTTGACTAACGCACATAACACAAGCATATAATTTGCTTACTTTGAAGTTAAATTCAATTTGTGTAACTTGTCCAGGGATATTTATTTATTTATGTATTATAGGAATAAATATTAACTACTTAGGACATCCGCTAATCTTACTTAAGTGACACTCGTGCTAGCATTACACCTGTTACATTTGTCAGCATCTTCTCCTACTTTACCTTGTTTTTTTTTATAGAAGAGGAGGCAAATGAGCAAGTAGGTCACCTGATGGAAAATGATCACCTCCACCCACGGACATCCGCAACACCAGGAGTATTACAAATGCGTTGCCGACCTTTAAGGAATGAGTACGCTCTTTTCTTGAAGGTTCCTAAGTCATAATCGTTTGGGAATACCACCCTGGGTAACTGATTACACAAAGGTGCTATATGGGGTAAAAAATGTCTTCGGAATCGCACAGTTGTAGATCGCCACGCATCAAGATGATGGGCATGATATCTTAAGCTCTGAATCTAAATTAGCGGCTGGAATTAAACCAAACAACTCCTCAGAGCATTCCCCATGATAGATGCGGTAGAGAACACTGAGTGACTACCTATATTACTTACATTACTTTTTAGTAATATGGGGGGGTCAAACACTTTTAAGTAATATCGGGTCGTTAGTCAATCTTTTTTACTGTACATCTATCGTTTCTGTGGTCTAACGGTCCAGGTGCCGGACTTGACTTCTTAAGGTCCCGGGGTCGATCCCTGGGTCGGGCAGTAAAAAATGGAAAAATGGACATATATTTTCAATTTTCTTATAAAAAAATGTTGCCGGGATTGAGTATGTGCCCGGACTTCGTGTCTTCGGCAAGTCGTGGATGCTTTATTGTGCCTCTGCCTACCCAGTACTACTGGTACTTCGGGAATATGGGCGTGAAGATACTTTCTTTACTGTACATCTACCGTGGTTTATGATCCCGATCCAAAGGTAGCAACTCACTATTAACATTTATGATGTCGATAAGTGAAGATTGTCTCGCACTATCTAGTGTCCATTTATTCACTATTTCCTAATATAAAAGTCAAATAAATAAACGTAACTAAACTTACATATACTAAACACACAAGCCAAATTAAGCCAATATTTCCACTGATCAGATTCTAAAATAAATAATAAATATCCCTGGACAAGTTACACAAATTGAATCTAACCCCAACGTAAGCAAATTATATGCTTGTGTTATGGGTGTAAGTCAACGATACTAATATATAGAAATACTTACATAGATACAAGAATACATTTAATAAACACCCAGACCCGGAAATGCAGACATCTAAATGTTCATCACACAAATGCCTGTTACAGTTATGTTACAGTTAGGCGAGTACGCTAGCCATTCAACCAACGAGGCGGTCAAAAAAATAAAAATAAAAATAAAAATAAATATCCCTGGACAAGTCACACAAATTGAATCTAACCCCAAAGTAAGCAAATTATATGTTTGTGTTATGGGTGTTAGACAACGATACTATTACATATAAATACTTAGCTATATAGCAGAATACATTTAATTAAATTTAATGAGTATGAATACTATGTACAACAAAAATCCAAATTAATATAAAAATGTCAAATAAATGCTAACCAATATATACAACACTGTAAATTTTAATCCTATTAACAATATTAAAGAGAAAGTTTTTGAAATGGATGGATGTTTGCACTCCTCAAACTACTGAACGGATTTAGATAAAACTTAGGAATATAGTTTATACATAACAATAGCAAGGGCTATAATTTATAAAAAAAATGTTTAGCGGGCAAAGCCTTGAGTCGAAGCTAGTCAGTACAAAACAGATCCGGCGAAATAACTTCCAGAGAAATCAGTTTTTAAAACTGTCAAATTCAACCATCTTGGTAAGAAACCCAAACAATAAACAATTTAAAACCGAATCCATCACACTACAAACTTTCCTATACACTCCCTTGTACTTTGCACCCTTGTTTATTACTACCAACCACAAAAGCAAATTTTTGAACTAAAATCAACTCTATTATCTAGTCCTTAAAAACATTTTAAGTCGCATATTAATATTTGTTTTATTGCAAAAATAAAAATGGGATGTTCAAAGGAAAATAGTTCGTATCGTTTTGATATTTGTATTGAATTTGGATGAAAATCTTTAGACCGGAACGATTGTTATATTGGAAAGACGTTTACAGTGAATGTCGCTGCGATTTCGGACATGTCAGTTTAGAGCGTAACTGTCACATCACACGCGTTCAGGGGAAATTGCAGCCGTGAAATTAGCGTTTAATAAAATATATTACCTTCAAATAAATACAAAAATTCAAAGAAACGAAAATGTTATCACATCTGTAGTCTAGATATCCGATGTAGGATTTGACTTCATGGAGTTTTGGGTTCGATCCCCGAGTCGAAGAGCCAAAAGAAAATGTGTTTCTTTTTTCAATATTCGACTAAAAAAAACGTTACTCGTGATTGGATATTTGCCCAGGTAGCGATAGGTTTGACACGACTTATTGACATTGACTGTTTGGTTTTGTTTTCCTGTCAAACTACCCGTTGGCGAAATCAAACTACGTATGGTAGTTGCAAAAGCCAGAAAAGAAAAAGAAGAAGAAGAAACCACCCGTTGAATATAACATTCTTTTTATTTAAGCAGTACATTAGCTTCGAAAAAATGTTAAACATTATCACGACTAGATCAATTATACTATCAAAAACATCAGTGAAGCACATGATTTATGTCCATTCAAATTTGATATATAGTCTTTATAATTGGGAATCTCTAGTTTACATTTCTTCAATAACATTTTTAATACCCTGATTGTGCCTCTGACTCCCCTTCAACTATATGGGCGTGAAGATACTTACTTAATACACAACCACTAAACCAAATAATTATATTCAATTGTTCATTAGCAGCCTCAAAAATGTATTAAATTTGAAAAAAAAAACATTGTGTTTGGTCTTGTTTAAACATTAACACTTGCTTTTTACATATAAAGTCAATGCTTGTCGTTGACGTGTGCCGATTCGGAGGATAAGGTAGCGGCTAAACTTACGTTTGCTCAGGTAGGGAACACATCGTTACCAAGTTTGGTGTCTTTAGGCGGCGTGAATTTCTTACCTTATGGAAATCCGTCCGCTTGTTGGCTTTCAAATATAATAAAATAAACAAATAAATAAAAATACTAGCAGCTCTTCCCAGCGTTGCCGGGGTGGACAAATTTCTCTTTTACATATATTATTAAACATAACCTTCCTCTTAAATCAATCTATCTACCAAATAAACTGTACAAAATCCATTGCGTGCTTTCAAAGATCTAAATATACAAGGGATAGACTGCGTAAGGACTTGTTTTAAGACTTGTTTTATTGCAAGTGGTTGACACTTGCATTTCACGTAAATGTATTCCCGGAACGTATTTTTATTTTAGCACTTGACCTGTGCTTAGGATAAATTTTCTATAAATTTTAAAGAAAGAAAAAATTTCGCCCCAGACAGGATTTGAACCTGTAACCTTTCGTCTCAAGCCCGCGTTAACGGGTTAGAAAGGAATTAAAAATTTCGCCACGGGACTTGAATCCTCAGTAGCTCAATTGGTTAGAGCATTCGTCGGCTTGAGACGAAAGGTTACAGTATTCCCGGAAATTTCATAATAAATTTTTGTTTACTACGCAAACGATAAGTAGAATTGTACGTGTTAAATCACTTTTAATAACAAAATTTTAACAAAGCGGAAATAGGTTTCAATGCAACCTTATTTCCGCTTTGTTACAGTTTTATCATATACATACTAAACGCTTATTTAATGGCCACAGAATTGCCTCCCCACGTTAAGCGATTGCTTAGAGGAGGGTTTATTGAATAATACTGTGTTTATTTTGGTTCGTATATACTAAGTCTACCGGTTCAAACTTTGTCTTGAAAAATGATATCCATGAGGAAATTAAATATTTGTTTTCTAATGCAAAGAGAATGAAGAAAGTGAATTGCAGAAAGCATAGCACGTTGTGTAAGTGATATTAAAGTGTGTACAGTGAGAGGAAACAACGATATTTGATATTAATTATCATCTAACCCAATATTTTTTACAAGAATGTATGGTGTCAGGGTGTAATTTTAAAGCTCACTCAATTCCAACCTTTCTTGCCCTTAGACAAGTTAAAAACCACATTTCTTTTTTGGTGGCCGTACTAAGATCCAACTTCCGGGCCGGTAGACGACATAGGCGATAAGTTTAAAGAATATATATAGCATAAATGTGCTTTTTCAATTTTATAGTAAAACTAAGTTTGCCCGGTATTGCATATGTGCCCGATTGGTGATAGGCTTGTCACTTATCACATTGTGGCACGCAGTGTCTTCGGCTAGTCTTGGGTGTCCTGGTTGTGCTCCTGCTTTTCTTTTCGGGGATATAGGTGTGAATATAAAATTTTTATAGTGTTATTAGAATGAATGGGCGTCATTGGATCTAGTATCTAGTAATTAAACTAGTTATTTATTTTATTATTTAATTCCTGAAATATCATTTGCTTTGGCGTTAGATTCAAATAGTCCTGGAATATTTATTTATTTATATGACACCTATAACATCAGTAGTATCTATAGACCATGACTTTCTCAACTAGAAGGTAGCCATGCGATTGTTTGCTGCCTTATTGTACTAAAATTACATAATGCGATAGACTAACATTTGGCACTCGAAACTCTCTGTCTATTTCCTATCAGACGTGGCGTAAAGATACGAGAGGAAAAAATCTCATGCTTTACCTCAGCTATTATAGGTATAGTATATATATCAGTGTAGAGGAATATCTGTTTGCATGTAACATAAAAGGTATATGTGATCCAACCCTTATAATCGGTCAAGCGTTGCCAATATTATTTGCCTGTCTATCCTGCTGACGGGATACTGGCCTTGTAAGCTATGAACTTAAGTCTAATTTGTAAAATGACTTTGGCTAACAAATAACTGTATATTTCATTGACGCTTGACAAAACTTTATTATAAATCCATGCTATCATTATGAATACGCAAGTCCATCTGTCTGTTTCGCTTTCACGGTCAAACTGCTGAAATGATTCTAATAATAATAAATTTTAAATCATATAATATAATAAATATAAAATGCAATGACATAGGTGGCAAATTTATTATCAACCGTGCATTTCGTCACACCCGAGTCCACAGTTTAACAGATGTACAAACTACGACTAGCCGAAGACACTTACTCACGTTCACCTATAGTTTTTTTTTTCTTTAGTTTTGGCATTAGCGTTAGCATTTGCTTTTAGTCAAGTTGAAATTTGTATCAAGTTTGTTGTTCCAAATCAGTCATTAGTGGTCAAAAAAACTCTCGTCAGAGCCTTGAGTAAAGCACCTCCTTTTCACGACCATTTAGTAAGATTTGGCGGGAACGGGTGATAGTTATTAGGTAGCGATAGACAAGATACACCATTTCTTCTCCGTTATTTCATTTGTGCACTTTAACTAAACAAAATGTTACCAACATTTATCAATTCATGCAAAAACACGAAACTCAGTAATTACCAAAAAATTTCTCCAGTTTTCTCTCGAAAGCGAAAAAATAGCATATTTAGCCCAAGTCCGTAGTTTTACCCAGCCACAAGTCAACACCAGTGAGGCAAATACGGTAAATTACCCGCACAGCTCCCCACTATTTACCCACCTCTTGCCCTTTTTGTCGGAACGCTAGCTTGCACTTTACTCCGATGTTCATTAACGTCGTTAACGTAGCTACGTTATTTCGAAACGTAGTTCACGTTGCGTTAACTTTTACGCCATATTAATCGATATAATTGAATCGATATTGATTTTATCGATGTTGGTAACTGGTATTTATGTAAATACTACAGTTTTATCTAGTATTTGAAGATGCTTTTTAATTGAATCGACTTTGATTTTCTCGATGTTGGTAAATGTTATTTATGAAAAAGTATCTTCGCGCCCATATCCCGGAAGAGGTAGGCAGAGGTACAACCAAGGCACCCACGACTAGCCGAAGACACTAAGTCCCGCAATGTGATAGGTGACAAGCCTATCGCCAACCGGGCACATTTCCAATCCCGACCAACATTTTTTTTATTAGAAAATTGGAAAAATCCAATTTTCTTTTTGTTGGTCGACTCGGGATTCGAACCCGGGACCTCATACAGTCAAGTCCAACACCAGGACCGCTAGACCACAGAGGCGATGTTATTTATGAAAGACTATAATTTTTATCTAGTATCTGAAGATATTTTTTAATTGAATCAATATTGATTTTCTCGATTTTGGTAAATGCTGTTTATAAAACAGTATAGTGTTCATCATATAAAGGGAAGAAATAAAAACGCAGTCAGCACAAAAGTTTTCTGCTACTTTTTTTTAGTTTTTTTAAAAAAATAAGCAAAACCCTGAAAAATATTTAATCTTTCGGTCATTTTGAATGATATTTGATTTTTTTTAAGTTTTATTATTTTATCGTATAATTACTGAACAAGGCAATCGACGACTTTTAACTGAATCCAAAAAGGAGGAGGTTATCAATTCGACAGCATGGTTTTAATGTTTTAATTGCTTTGGCAATAACGAACCGTTTTTGACGATTAAGGAACGGAAGCTACTATTTCGAAGCTGTCCCATAAAAAAATATCAAGATTATTGTAGCGGTTTTTGAATTTTACTAGGTAATGTATATTTTTTATGTGCTTTGTAATTGATGAAGTCGCCAAGGTGGGAACTTTCCGGGGTCATGGTATTTTGAAAAAGGATTGATCTACGACTAGGTTATATAACTGGATTCGATATATTGTAGTTTTACTACGCTTACATTATTATTAAGTAACTCGAAAATACTGGTCATATTTTGATAAAGTTTATATGGGACCATCTCAGAAAAGCAGCTGCCGCTCAGAAAAATAAATATGAAATGGTGACGCGGCAATGAAATTTTTTATTTTGTAGATTTGATGTGCTAAAACTATATCTCAACGAGTCCCGTTAAAAAGAAAACAGGATACATTTTTAAATTAAAGTTAAGTAAAATATCTTCAAGCCCATATCCCCAGGTAGGCGACACAACTAGGGCACCCACGACTAGCCAAAGACACTTAGTCCCACAATGGCAAGCCTACAGCCAACCGAGCACATATCCAATCCCGAGCACCTTTTTCATTATAAAATTGGAAATACCAAATTTACTCAAGTCCAACACCTGAACCGCTTGACCACAGAGGCGATATTTTTTTGGATGTTAATGGAATATAAATCCCTCCTCTTTTGTAAAGTCGACAAAAAGGTATCACATCGCCTTCAATGCCACCTTAAAAGAAATATTCAGTCCAGTAATGAAACCCCAAAATAAGACAAAACACCGAAATTACGGGTTACACAAGCCAGCAATAATGAATTTCAACCCCAACCCCACATACCCTATCATTTGTAGATACTACAAATTATCGGTTGTGGTTTTCTCTGGAAAATTAATGAATGTTGATTCCGTTTCCCCTTTTTCAGAATTGCTTCAATTTGAATAGCTTTTGATTGAACTATTTATATTTAACAACATCTTGCAATCAAGTACAGGAATCTATAGAAATATCTTAAATAATACATCAGTCTTTTTACAGCTCATTCCGTGCTATTATAACTGAATTGGATTATTAAGTAAATTAATTTACTTACTTACTTTACTTTTTTTTTTACTTTTTTTTTCTTTTTTTTTACTTAATTTAAATTGCTATAGCCCCGAAAATGCTGTAAAGTCACAATTGGTTTTCTGTTTATTTTATTCAAAAGATTAAAACTCATTTAATAAATCAGTGCAAGTGTATTCATATATTAAATGACACGAGATTTTTAGTTTTGATACTTTTTTAACATTGAGATAAGAAGAACACAGACTAACAATACATAAAAAAAGATAAAAAAGTATTATACTTAATAGCGAAATGGCTTCTGTGGTACCAATACCAGTTACGATTCCCGGATGAACCAACTCGAAACGTTTTCTTTCAGTCAAAACTATTACTACGGGAGTTTATGAGGCTTCCAACTGCATACATCATCACACGTAATTGTTATTGAAAGCCCAAACTTAATAGCAAAAATTTCGCCCCAGACAGGATTTGAACCTGTAACCTTTCGTCTCAAGCCGACGAATGCTCTAACCAATTGAGCTACTGAGGATTCAAGTCCCGTGGCGAAATTTTTAATTCCTTTCTAACCCGTTAACCCGTAACCCGTAAACCCGTAAACCGTTAACCCGTAAAAATTTCGCCTTTTTTTTTCTTTCTTTAAAATTTATAGAAATTTATCCCAAGCACAGGGCAAGTGCTAAAATAAAAATACGTTAATAGCAAAAGTTGACTGGATCTCTCTTTCCAAAGTAGTTTTTAATGGAACACATATTCCTTTTTCATCGGAAGTTAAAAATTTGGGCATTTTTATCGATAATAGATTATCGTGGTCTGTGCATATCAAGGAAGTTAGTAGTAAATTATTTATCATCTAATTCATAAAATTGTTTAAAAAAATTTCTCCTCATATCCACTAAAATTGCGCTCGTACAATTCTTGCTTCTTCTTATCCTTGATTATAAAGATACTTGTTACATGAATTTTACTGAATATCAATTAAATAAACAAGAGGGTCTTCAAAATATTGCTATACGGTTCATATTTGGACTTCGCAAATATGACCACGTTTTTGTTAAAGATTCCGAAGCATAACACTTAATTCTATAAAAATTCGTTCATAGTACGGGCTAATAGGCTATGGAACTCACTTCATGTTGAAATAAGATAGACAGAAAGCAACCGTGGATTTAAGAAGATGGTAAAGTAGTTTTACCTGAATACTTTAGGATCAAATTTGTAACTGGGCAACTTATAAAATGTTCACTACCTATTTAATGTGCATACATTTTTTTTTGCTTTAACTTTTATTCATAAATTAAACGCTTTTGTTTTAAAATGTTAAATTACTTCCTAAATTATTTGAAAGATTTATGATTTATAAACAGATATTGTATCTTCTCCTTATTTTGATGTACTTATCTTCTATAAGTTGGTTGTTTGGAAGAGATCGCTTCTTAGCGATAAAACTGCCTTTTGTATAAAACATATTTTTAAATATGTTTTTGTATATGAAGATACTAATGTTTTTATCAATGTAATATATAACAACTTCATGATTTAGTTGTACAATAAAGAGTTTACTATTATTATGATTATTAATGTGGGACTAAGTAGTATCTGGGTTGCCCTGGTTACATCTCTGCCTACATCTATTGAGGTACGGACTTGAAGGAACTTATTTACTTTTTTTAATTCTCAATTAAATTTTCTCAATTAAAATCTCAATTTTCTTAATTAAAATTTAATTACCATTAAACCCAAATATGTTATGACATGTTAACATTTTTAATATCTATAGGTGACGTAAATTTATTTTTTCTTATAAGATTTTGCTAGATTACTTCTTAGACTTAAGGGCTTTGCCTACATATAAACTTATTGTTTGAAGTCAAAGTCCTTCTGTCTTTAAAACAACCCTACAGATTTCTTTTTGGCGAGCGGTTGGTCGCTATTAGATAATTGTCACTTAAAATTTCGCTGATATAACTGTTACATATCTATCACATTGCCGGGATCTAAATTTTCATTCACTACGGAGTATCAATCTAGACAAACTATTAAACAGCACCCTACTACCTATTTTCTATCCATAAATCTTTATGTAAATGCTCGCTAACAAACTAACAAGCATACAAACTTTCCTGCCTAATTGCTTGGAACAGAGATAACATGTTTGTTCTAATGACAGACTAAATACGAACTGCCCTGCATTTGCTGTCGTGGTTATTTAATTACAAAGCATATGAGAATTGTTACACGAATACTATGGGAGGAATTTGTTAATTACTTCTAATACAATTTGCAAGTGGAAATTATAGATCGTATATATATAGAAAATACCACGTATAACGCTAGTATTAAATCTCTTTTTTCCACTCTATGGTCTAGTGGTTCGATGTCATCGTTTAAATGAGGCCTAGGATTTGATTCTCGCAACTCAGGCTCAACATATGTTTCTTTTTCAAATTTTCTTATAAATACAAAGTCACTCATCATTGGCTATATATCCGGTTGGAGTTACACCCGTATTTTTCTTTTTTTCTTTAGGTTTTGGCCTAAACGTCAGTATTTTGCCATTAGTCAAGTAGAAATTTGCATCAAATTTTATATCAATTTTAATCAATTGTAATTAGTCATTAGTCGTCAGGCAGTCATGTCAGGCTCTTGGGTAAAGCGGTGGCCTCATTACTCAAGCTCTTATAGTGAGATTTGGCGGCAACACGATATGCTAATTTCTACATAATTATTTGATTTGTGCACTTTCACTGAACAAAACCGTACAAAATGCCACCAAAATTGACTAATTTCACTCATTATCAACACGAAAATCAATTGTTATGAAAACTTCGACCATCTTTTCTCTCGATGGCGCCAAAACTCCTACACCCCTATTTAAGAATCATATTTGACTAAGTAATGAAACAATGCTGTGTGGAGTACGACAATTAGCTATGCATTCCTTACGTCAACCCATCCAATTTATAAAAACTAGTGTTCGCCCATTGGTCGAAATTCGAACATAATAAATTTTAATATCTTGTTGATAAGAACGCCATCTTTATTTCTCAAGACCAACTACTTTGTTTCCAAACTTTTTAGTGCGCCATCTGTGATCTTTTATCGTTATCATCAATATTTTTGTTTATGTGTGTCAAATGCATGGTAGTGTGGGTAATGTTTTATTTATTGATTTAATGTACTTTATAAGCATTAATATTGAAAAATATTAGCGTTCTGCACTTCTCCTACACATCAAATATAAGTGTGCCAAATTATATGCTCCTGCGTCCGAGCAATTTCCGTAAAAATGGGTCCAAAGTTTTGGCATCACGTAATATAGATACTTAGAACTTACTTAGCTACGATTGCTCATAGTTTTGATATCTAGTAAAAAAAAATCTTTGCATACTGCTTTTTTATGATATTGGAAGGCAAACGAGCAGACCACCTAGAGACACCAAAGGTAGTAATGGTGTATTGCCAACCTAAGGGTGAAAAAAAGAAACTTGGCGGGAAATGTGCCCGGTTGGCGATAGGCTTGCCACCTATCACATTGTGGGACCTAGTGTCTTCAGCTAGTCATGGGTACCCTGGTTGTGCCTCTGCCTACCTCTACGGGGATATGGGCGTGAAGATACTTAAGGCTGAGATTCAAGGCCTTGAGCAAGAGTAAGTATATTGGGTTCGTTATTCTCTTAAGCAGAACACGTCAACGGCTAACTTACATTATGGCGGCAGAAATGAGTTTGTGTATTAGTTTTTGAAACATTTTATTATAATTTGAATTCAATATAAAAATTATATTATTCATGTACGATGCGGTGCGGATTTATTTACTGTGGCTGTAAAATAAAGTCCATATTTTTTTATATCTTCGTTCGCATAGTACTTTAGACAAAGGCATTTGGTTTGGCAATGTTAATCAATTTGATGGCCGTATATGGGACGCCAAATGCAGGTGGACGCCATTTTAAATGCTTTAAAGCCCATAATAGACGTCAAAACGGTTATGGGAT
>NJDC01000178.1:54592-64901 GCA_002245475.1 Calephelis virginiensis
AATTCAATATAAAAATTATATTATTTACTGTGGCTGTAAAATAAAGTCCATATTTTTTTATCTCTTCGTTCACATGGTACTTTAGACAAAAGCGTTTGGTTTGGCAATGTTAATCAATTTGATGGCCGTATATGGGACGCCAAATGCAAGTGGACGCCATTTTAAATGCTTTTAAGCCCATAATAGACGTCAAAACGGTTATGGGATGTATATTATACTACACAGTATAAAATTAAATCGCTTTCTTTGTCCCTATGTCCCTTTGTTTGCTTAAATCTTTAAAACTAAGCAACGGCTTTTGATGCGGTATTTTTAATAGATAAAGTGATTGAAGAGAAAGGTTTATATGTATGTTTTATACCCGTGCAAAGCCGGGGCGGGCGGTTTCTAATTTACACTGTGAAAATAATTTTGTACTCTGTTTGTTTGTAGTTTTCCCTACATTTATTACTAAACGTGCGGTGAAAAATCGCAATGTAGACTGGTCTTAAAACTTTGATGTTGTTTAAAAACTGTAGCTTTTGCTATGACTTTAGCGCGCTTACTTTCCATTGTTGAAATGCGTTTTAGTTCCTTACCAGTACTTTCAGTGGGAGGCTACAGAGGTTACGCCCAACAAAACATGTGAAATTCCAAAATTCGCTGCGGTGTCACAATACCAAGAGACGATGTTCAGAAGTCAATATTACATTGTAACTCATAAACCCGTAGACAGAGTTTACGACCGGCAAGTATAGCTTATCCTCATACAATGGGTATTGAATGTAGGGAATATTGTAAAACCCCATTGTTGGAACTTAACCAATAAAGTTTAACCGCAAAACCCCATATGAGAGAAAAGTTGCGGGTTTGTGTGAATATACTGATGAAATTACTTAGGTGTATTCTTTAGAATTATGTAAACACCTCGTTGGATGAGAGGTTAGCGCACTTAAGGCCATATCGACCACGATTCGGGTTTGATTTCCAGCGGGAGCAGGCGTTTATATGATGAATATCTTAGTAACTGTACTTCTAGTTGCAAATGTGTTTAAATTTGTTTTATAGATCGCAACTATTTTAACCAAATATTATGCAGTCCGTCTGTATATTTGTCCATATATAAAGGTAAAAAACTATGAGTCAGACGAACTGCATTCATCACGTCAGCGTCATCAAGATCAATTTTAATTATCATTAAGAGTTCATGCAAACTAATTGTAATTGATTAGCTTAAGATTTTGGGGATGTATTAAGTGCCCCCCAGATTCTTACTTGTAGCCTGAATGAACGCGGGACAGCCGCAGAGGACGTGTATTGACGTCGCTGCAAGGCTAATCCTGCTAAGGTGTTTGTTTAGCCCGCAATGAACTGTTATAGCTCGAATTAAGATCCTGAGCTTTTTCCGATGTATACTGATTGCAATCGAAGAAAATTTGGCGTCAAACCCCGCCACGAGTGCCTTTGCATGCTCTTGGCCCGTTGTTTTTTGTCAATTTTATAGACCTTCACGCGCAACCAGCCGAAGACACTAAATCCCACAATGTGATAGGTGGTAAGCCTATCGGCAGTCAGCACATATCCAATCGCGGGCAAAGTAATTTTTTTATTAAAAAAATTGAAAATATACATCATCATCATTATCAGCCCGTCCACTGCTGAAAATATATGTCATTTTCTAACTTTCTTTATTGCCCGTGCCGGGGTTCAAAACCTCGCCTCAAGAAGTCAAATCCGACGCCGGACTGCTAGACCACAGACTCGTTAAAGACTTAAATATCAAATTGTTAAAAGAAAAGACACAAGTTCCCTTTTACGTGGATAGCAACGATTTTGTTGAATTTACGCCTACCACAGACGGTTCCACTAAGACATTCCACACCACACCACGTTCCACAAACCCTCTTCGGCTAGTCGTAGTTGCCTCTGCCCACGTCTTCGGGGATATGGGCGTGAAGATACTATCCCACATCACAGAGATCTTCAAACTTAAAATCCTCATTATCACTCCTATTATAACAGGTTTATTCGTTAAACAATTAAAAATAAAATTATCAAAAAGAAATAAACAAGACGAGTATTTCAAATTACAACATTACACTCCCTTCCCTTTCACGTGGCTATGATTTTGTTGAAGTTACGCCCACCACAGACGGATCCACTAAGACAGTCCACACCACACCACGTTCCACGAACCCTTGTGTTTCCGTGTCGTAAATCTGTTTAATGGCCCTCTGAACGGCTACTGCGAATCATTTGAAGTATGAAACACTGAGTTTTCACTATAATTTTGCGCCTTACGTTTCCGAGTTTGTATGAAATTACTATATTCGAATGGTCATTGTGTCTGATATAATCAAGACACACGAGTTTTATATATAGATTTAAATACGATAGTAGGGTTTTGTTAGTTGCAACTACTCTACTCCACGACTCCACGAGGTCCCAAGTTTGATCCAATGGTTGGGAAACAAACAAAATGTTTTTTTTCAATTTGCTAAGAAAATAAAAATAACTACGTTAACTAAACCCAACCTCAAAGATAACAAGTAAAAAATAATAATGATTTAATATTAATTATATTCTACCTACTATTTACATGTGCCATTTACCAATAGGTTAGTAGTCGGTGCCAACCCTTAAACTAATAACTGTATTCTAAGTAAGTATTAAATTGGACTGGCACCGACTTCAAACCTATTAGTAAATGGCACATATAAATAGTAATTAGTATGTATTTCATATTAAATCTTTATTATTTTTTACTTTTTAGTTTTGAAGTCGGTTTTAATTAACGTAGCAAGCAGTGAGGCTTTGGAATTCTCTTCCCGTAGATATCAGGAGAGCTCCAAATATTAATATTTTTAAAAGTGTGTTAAAGCGTCACTTTCTGCGTTCACTGTGATTAATACTTTTATTGCTTTGTTCTAAATTCTAATACCTATAATTAAAACAGGCTTCTGCTTCTAGGATGTTTATTTTGTATATTGGTAGATGCATTTTTATATTTTTAAGACCACCATTACACAGTATTCTGCTAAATCATGGTCCATACTTAAGGGTTGTCTGGAAGAGATCACTGACTTGGCGATTAGGCCGCCTTTGTGTATCTTATAATTTAAGTTTTATTTGATGTATTTGTAATTTCTCTGTACGGTGCACAATAAAGAGTTATTGTATTGTATTATTGTAGTTATTTTTATTTAATACTTTTTAGTTTATTGCTGATCTGATAAAATTTAATAAAAATAAACATCGGGAAAGGTGAAAATTGATCATAAAATAAAAACTAATGGACCTACCTACACTAATAGTTAGTGTGCAGGTTACGTCTCTAATAACCTTTTCAGATATAATATGGGCGTGAAGACACAGACATGTTTACAAACATAACAAGATTCTGAAGAACTTCTCACGTCGTGCAAGCAATATCACAGAAAATGTATTTGACTATTTGTCTGACAATTAATCTTATACTGATTAGACATACCTAAATGACCTAAAGCAGGGCCAATCGTGATGAATACTGTACGGTGACTTCTTGGCCGAAGAATCAACTGCGCCCAAATTTGTTAATTTAAAATTAAAAGTCAATCCATTTTTATTAAATCGGTGAGATACGCAGCTGAAAAACAGACAACAAAAAAAACGGGTTGCACTCCGGGAGTGCTGGCCGAAGTGAAAAATTGCATGTTAACGTTGTGCATTTTTGATATTTTGGAATGGTTAGGGAATAATTTTGCACGAATTGCTTTAATTATCAGTATGAAAGTACTATCATTTATGTGGTAGAATAAAATTTTCATTTATTGCGCTATCGTACACAAACATGACAACACGAACATTCGCGCAAGCGCCCTGCACCGTCTTACGAATTTTCGTGTTACGAAATTTCAGGTCACGTGAGTTCACAACGCGAGTTTACAAAATTTCTAAACTTTTTTTAATTTAGAAATTTTTAGCCATTCAAAAAAAAGTGTGCAAACACGGTAATATTTATAGATAATATTACCGTGTCGCAACGCCGCTAAAGAAGTTTTCACTTCAACAAATAATTTTTGCGACTGTAAACAATTATGTTAATGTATCCAGAAAAAATAAAAATAACCTCCTTGCAAATCAATTCCTTTGCCCTTTAACCATATAGAGAAAAAATAAAAAAGCGGTAAAAAAGGGCGCGTTCGAACATTAAAATCCCATCTCCAGGGTAGATTAAGATCGCATCTTCTTACTGTCTATATAAACGCCACATAAAACTTTTAATTTATACAGCCATTTGCAATTTCAAATAAACATGGCCGCCGCATTGTGACGTTTACGAGATTCTAAACCGTTTATGAAGGCGGACAATGCATGATGGTTAAATGGGTTCTCTGAAAGAAATTACAAACCTTTTGTTTCGTTTTTTAATAAAATTTAATGTCCAAAAAGAGCTTGCTTTTTGTTTTTGACGTGACAACGTCTTATAATTCGATGGAGCCGGCTGCACGCTCCAAATGCATTACTCATGCGGCGGTACTTCGCTCTGAGGCGTGCCAATAAAGGCTTGAAGTGCAAGCGAGAGCGCGGAACGAGCGATAGAGAGGCACAATCGGCCTCCGTTCGCGTTCTTATGACGTTGTCACGTTTGACTTTCGTCAGTAAACGGAATTTACAGACAACCGCTTTTTTACCATCAATATAATCTGTAACTTGATAATATCACAATAAAAACAAAATGCATTTATGCACCTGTGTGTAAACTTTAACATCTATTTTCCTATTCCATCCTTACACCTATTACCAATTATCACGCAATGTGTAAACGGTTTATCTATTTTTATTATGTAAAAGTAAAGTAAAGTACCCATCCAACCAAGCAACCCAAGTATCCATGACTAGCCAAAGACACTAAGTCCAAAAATGTGATAGGCGGCAAGCCTATCGCCAACCGCCCACATATCCAATCCCGAGCAACGTTATTTTTTTATTATAAAATTGAAAACATACAATTTCTTAATATTTTGTTGCCCAACCCGGGTATCGAACCCGGAACCGCTAGACCATAGAGTCAATTTTATTAAATAAAATTGAAATAACTTGAAAAATACAACAGCAGCAGGCTATGATAACATAAGCACATCAATATTACAGAATATTGCCAGTGTTATAGCAAAGCCTCTTTGTCATATAATTAATTTATCATTTTTAGAAGGAAAATATCCAGATCGCTTAAAAAAGTCTATTGTCAAGCCATTATTTAAAAAAAAGGGATACTTGTGATATGAACAATTATAGACCTATAACTTTAGTTTCCATAATTTCTAAAATTTTTGAAAAAATAATGTATGACAAATTATACTGCTATTTAATTCGTTTCAACTTATTAAAAAACAATCAGTATGGATTTAGAAAAGGCAGGTCTACAGTATTTGCATATTTTGACTTAGTTAAGAAAGTAACTAAATGTCTTAATAGCAAAAAGCATCCACTTTCTGTATTTTTAGACATAAGTAAAGCATTTGATTTTGTATCACACGAAATCTTGAGAGATATGGCATTAGAGGTAAATCGTTAGATTGGTTTAGAAGCTATTTAGAAACTAGAAAACAGTGTGTTGAAATATCTAGACTAATTGGTAACCGCAAAAAGGTCTACACTTAAAATCATCTTTTTAATGACTGCGGTGTACCACAAGGTATCGTTTTAGGCCCATTACTTTTTTTAATTTACGTAAATGATCTGCCTAATGCTATGAATCATAATTCTGTCTTATTTGCCGATGATACTACCCTTCTCAACACGTGTAAGAATAGAAGTGATTTAGTTAAAGAAACGACTGTAACTTTAAATAAAGTGGCAGAATGGTTACATGGGCATAATCTTAAAATAAATCTCGCAAATACGAAATTAGTTGAATTTCAAGCACACTATAGAGAAACTAAAAAATTACACATAGTTTTAAATAATACTTCTATAGATAATCTAGATTTTGCCAATTTCTCAGGAGTTAAAATTGATAAATATTGCAATTGGAAATAGCATATTGACTGTCTATGCAATAAAATTGATAGGTTTGTATTGAGAAGAATAAGAGACGTAGCAGGCTTGGATGCATCTCTTTTAGCTTATCATCGGTAAGTTTCTTCAGTTTTGCAATATGGTATTCCTATTTAGGGAAATTCTGTTGATTTAATAAAATTCTTTAGAGTACAAAAGAAGTCTATACGCGCTATATGTAGTGTTAACCAATTACATTCATGCAAACCACTGTTTAAGTCGCTAAAAATTTTACCTTTACATTGTTTGTATATCTTGGCTGTATGTGTATTTGTAAAAAAACATTATCAATTGTTTAAAACAAATGCTGAAATGTTGGGAATTTTATGTTTTAGAAATAGTGATAAATTGCATGTGCCGAGCCAAAAACTTAATGTTTGTAAAAATAATGTTTACTGCATGTCCATTCGTATATACAACCAAATTCCTGATAATCTTAAATCACTTCCATTAAAAAGGTTTCGAAGGAAGGTATTTGACCGTTGTTAGAGAAAACATGTTATAGTGTCAACGATTTCCTTGTAGACAAGAATTTATAATAAAATAATTGTAATAATTATTGACCAAATATAATAAAAGATATGGTTGCCGAGGATTTTGTTTTGCCGTTTCTTCTCCGGCAGATTGGGTTAAATTTAATTGTAGTTTTAAAATATTTGGTAATAAATAATTGAACCAGTTATAACTATAAATAATTAAAGTAATAGTTAGTATGTAATTAAATAATATTTTTTTTATAAATATTAAAATATTTGCACACCAAAATATGGTAGAATATGTTGATATACATAAATATTTTTGTAACATCTCATTTACACACATATTTCGAAAATAAATAATTTTCTTTCTTTTTCTTTTTATTGTGTTTAATTACTTAGTGCTAAACAAACAGCTTTCCTAATGGTATGACGCGTCAGCTGCCTATAGATGTTTTTTAATGTCAAAAAAGATATTATAGGTGCCTCGCTGTCCTGAGGCCAGGGAGTTACGCCAAATGTGCAAGTCTGATGGCTACCCTACCAACTGGACTGGAATATGACAATGACAAGGTGATGCATCACTATCAGAGCAAGTTCCTCTTCTACCATTAATCGTGTTGGCACTGCCTCGTTTCGCCGTTTTTGTATACTAATCAAGATTGTTCAATATAAAGTTAAAATGCAAATGTGATAAATGCCTTAGCAGCGATTGATTTTGATCTGCCTTAAGAAAAAACAATGTGACTTTGACGTTTGAATTTGACATCTTGTGGCCATTTTGAAAGGAGTTAGTGTAGCTCTATATTTTGGACTGACCTCGGTCCGCGGTAATGTATATATTAATACATGATACCAAAACTTTTGACCCCTTTTTACGAAAATTGCGCGAACGCAGAAGCACAAAATTTGGCACACTTATAGTTTATGTGTAGGAGAAGTGCGGAACGCTAATATTTTTCAATAACAATGCTTATAAAGTATATTAAATCAATAAATAAAACATTACTCACACTACCATGCATTTGACACACACAAATAAATATATTGATGATAACGATAAAATATCACAGATGGCGTCCTTATCAACAAGATATCAAAATTTATTATGGTCGAATTTCGACCAATGGGCGACCACTAGTGTATATTATTACTCAGGGCGAAGGAAACAAATGGGCGCCTGATCGGTTGGAACGAGGCCTAGTTGAAAAAAATCCTGTAATTCAATGAAAAGAAGTGCAAAACATTAATTTTTGTTACATTAAGTTTTTGTCGTTAATAGCTAATTAATTGTAAACTTTTATTATTCCGTGTGCACTTTCATTGCGCCAGCACTTTCATTTCAGTAGATCCGAGAAAGAGTGGTATTGGAAGAAAATATTAGTATTAAAAGAGCATGCTCCGCGGGTTCGTTCATGTGGAAAGAATGACAAATGAGAGATTGACAAAGCAGATACGCAATGAGAATGTGGATGGATGTAGGTACCCGGGGAGACCATGGTTGACATTCCACGATCAGATCGCTCGGATATTATCCGAAGATGGTGTTACGCTCGCTGACCGCCTTTATAATAGTGATATCCGAGAAAGAGTGGGATTGAAAGAAAGTGTTGGTATTAAAATGAGAAAAGGCATGCTCCGCTGGTTCGGACATGTAAAAAGAATGACAGATGAAAGGTTGACAAAGCAGATATACAATGCGAATGTGGATAGATGTAGGTACCAGGGGAGACCAAGGCTGACATTCCACGATCAGATCGCTCGGATATTATTCGAGGGTGGTGTCAAAAGTCTCCGAAACCGGCGTTTTTCTATGAAAAGGGTAATATATGTGAAGGAAGCCAGACAGATTTGTCAGAATGGCGAAGTGTAGCACTCGATACTCTCCTTACTCCGTAAGGGACTTGGAGTGAAGATGTGTATGTATGTACTTTTATTGCATTTAGAGCTTACGTTCAGACTAAAAAAAAAATATTTCCTTTGCATGTGTGCGATGTCATAGCGTGTGCCTACACTACATTCCACTTGCCTTACACACATAGCAAAAAGTTGAATTCGCTTTTAAATATGTCTGAGTTTTGGCGCCACAGAGAGAAAAGATGGTCCAAGTCTTGTCATAATTATTGAATTTCGTGTTGATATTGAGTGAAATTAGTCAATTTTGGTGGCATTTTGTACAATTTTATTCAGTGAAAGTGCACAATTTCTCGTTGCCGCCAAATCACATTACATGAGCTTGAGTAATGAGGCCACCGCTTTACCCTAGAACGTAATATGACTTTCTGACAACTTATTACTGATGACTAATTATAATTGATTAAAATTGATATAAAATTTGATGCAAATTTCTACTTGACTAATAGCAAAATACTTACGTGTAGGCCAAAACCTAAAGAAGGAAGGAAGAAAGATGTCTATGTTATTAGCACTAGCTCCTAGATTTGACAGAACTTTGATAGCGTTGCATTGTTAGAGCTATAACTCGACACCGTAAACTAATCACTTATTCACTCATACCCGCACGAAGTCACGTTTAGAATACCTTCACCTTGGAATTTGTTAATTAAAAACATGCAATATAGTAAATGCTCATTAATTAACAACAAATATCCTTTTTAATGATATTGGAAGGCAAACAAGCAGACGGATTTCATGGTGGTAATAAATTCACGCCTAGAGACACCAAAGGTGATAATGGTGTAGCCTTCTAAGGCTTCTAGCAAAAGTGTTTACCGGCTACATTATCCTCCGAACCGGAACACGTCAATGGCAAGTACTGACGTTATGGTGTCAGGAATAGGCAAGGCGGTAGTTCCTATAGTTATAGGTAGGTAGTTCCAATACAAAAAAACATTGTGTAAATAGTAAATAAATAATTAAAATGACTAATTTAATTAAAACCTATTAAAATATTTACACACCACAAGTTGGTAGAATATGTTGGAACGCTTAAATAATTTTGTAACATCTTTGTAACACTTTTTTTTTCTTTTCTTGTCTTTCTTTCCAATCCAGAACAGTCGCTGCCAAACTCTACCACCTAGTCAGATGTCAGGGTGTTATTGATGGTAAGCCTATGCTCGCCTTTTACGAGCTGCTTGGCAGGAAGGCAGATGGTCTATTCTGCAAAGGAGTCCGGACCAGATAAGAATAGCAGCGACATATAAAAGGTATAACTTTCGAATTCTAAATATTGAAATATTAACATTCAACATCACTGGACATAAGCCGCCATTGATTAAGATCAGTAGTTCGTCAAATCGAATTTCAAAATGTCAATTTCAAACATTCGAATTTGGAACGCGTTCTCGATTACAATTCAGAGAGCGATCCAACATGGCGTACACAAACGACATCATTTCCGCTACGTATTGACTGTAAACAATATTTATAGGAGTCTAGTGATGTGACGGTGAATGTACAGATACGGAACATCATTTATTATGTGTCAAGGATCATTTTAGTACCTACTTTTGAACATTTCGTTATCAATTATTTCAATTCAATGGTTGTAGTCTGGCTGAAGCTTAAACTCGGGCACTCAGTTTGGAAATGTACATGGTATCAAATTTTATCACAATTGACAACTATTTAAAGGTATTACCCAGTCGGGGAAAGGCAAAGGATCTGTGTCCATACAGCCACGTATTCCGTATTAATAAATCTTTTTCTTGTTATAAATTTTCAATTTATGTCTTCCGTATTGGTTCTTTATTTCAGTCATTAGTCACTATTTACACAGTCTTGTCTGGGTCTTGAGTAAAGCGGTGGTTTCGTTACACAAGCTCGTTTACGAGATTTGGCGGCAGCGAGGA
>NJDC01000178.1:65344-96102 GCA_002245475.1 Calephelis virginiensis
GCTTTGGAGGGTAAGGAATCCGGAAAGCTTACTTTTGCTCGAGGTGGTTGTAACTTACCTATTCCTGACGCCATAGCGACAGTGCTTGCCATTAATGTGTTTCGGTTTGGAGGATAAGGTAGCCGGTAAAACTTTTGCTAGAAGCCTTACGTCCCGGCCTCAGGATGGTAATGCATCATTACCATATTTGGTGTCTCTAGGCAGTGTGAATTTCTCACCATCAGGAAATCCACCTCCTGGTTTGCTTTCCAATATCATAAAAAAAAAGGATTTACATAATGCCAATATAAGCCAGATTAAGTGACGACAAATCAGAACAAACTGAAAGAGAGACATAATACGTCAAGACGTTATACTCGGTGCTAATTGTTGCAATAATTTATATAGGTTATAGATCTAGGTATTCGAAGTCATACAACTTTGCCATTTTTAGTCATGCCAAGGAACAAGTAATAGTACTGCATACGTATAGAAGACGCACTGATGTACAAAATACAAACAAATTTGAATCCCAAAATGTTTAGGATCAATTTGCTCAAAAATTCATACATATATCAATAAAAATTAAAACTTAAGTTTAGGGCTCACATAGCGCTGAGCGTAGCTAAAATAATTGTCACGTAAATATGACGTCAGATATGGTTTTTACTACTGGTTTTCAACTTTTTTGACACTCTTCCCGACTTCTTAATAGAGATGGACTAAGAAACTCCTAGGTTTAACCTGGTATTATAGTCTGTCTGTACATTGTGATGAAGACTAAAATATCAATTTAACTAGAATCTTCCTTAAGTTTTTGTTTATTAATTAGATGATTCGAGAGGTAAACTGCCTAAATCTATGTAAACTTTGGAGTATCCCCCTAATCCTGGTGAAGACGTTAATGATAAATATATAAATTGTTTTCAAAAAAGTATGTATCTTTAAAAGACAATGGAACGCTAGACCACATAAGCTTTTTTATTTACAAATGTCGCCTAATAATAATACAAAGGCAATTTATTTATTTTACCTTGAAACCTGATACATATGCAATTTTTGTTTGGTAATGGTAGGCAAACAAGCAGACGGATTTCCTGATGGTAAGAAATTCACGTCGCCTAGAGACACTAAAAGTGATAATGGTGGGTTGCCAACCTGAGGCCGGGATGTTAGGCCTTGGACAAAAGTACCCTCCGAACCGGCACACTTCAACGGCAAGCATTGGACGTTATGGTGGCAGGAATAGGTAAGGCAGTATGTCACGGTGCTAGTGACGGTAAGCCTATTCTCGCCTTTTGTGAGCTGCCTGACAGGAAGGCAGATGGTATATTCTGCAAAGGAGCCCGGACCAATACGGGGAAAATTGGTTTTATTTTATCAATACATATTATAAAACAAAGTCCCCCGCCGCGTCTGTCTGTCTGTTCGCGATTTATTTGAAAAGTACTGAACGGATTTTCATTCGATTTTCAACAATAGATAGAACAATTCTTGAGGAAGGTTTTAGTGTAAAATAAGTTTATATTTTGTACAAACCAATGATATCACAACGATATTAGTTCAATATGTCGGCAAAAAATAAGCTGATCGGGAGCTTTCCTCGAAAACGCTGCTAAAACCTTTTGAGTCTTAACAAAACAATGCATGGTGGGATTGTTCCTCTTCGATAGATCTCAAAAAAGTAAGTAGTGATATATGTCTATCTTTAAATAATAACCCACAATAACCGTTTTTGTTCAAGTTTTGTTATCAAAAAGTTAAAATCTCCGGGCGCAAAATTAAATATCGTTGAATTTTATTCTTGAATAACCGAAGCGAAGTGAGGGCGGGCAGTTAGTAAATAAATAAGGCTCGAAGCTACATATACATATACTCAAAACTTCGCCATAAGTCATGCCTCTACTCTGGGTGGAAAAATCATCATTATAAAATTAAAATTGGGTATCATACTCTGTACACTAACTCAACTTTTGAAGTGTGAAATGACGTCTAATTACGGGCAGGTCATTAGGCGCCATCGATATCACGCGTAACCAATATGCAAATGATATTTGTTATTGACAATAAATGAAAAACATTTAAATTATATATCATTCCGAATAAATAATCCTCAATTGCTCTTGCTGCCAAAGCGCTTGTGCTTGCCTTTGGCGTGTATACTAAAGTGTGAAAGGATGGAAGCAAGTAAGTAGGTGAGTATCTTCACGTCCATATCTTCAAAAAGAGGTACAACCAGAGTGCTGATTATGTATCTCAGTGACCAACTCAAAATGGAAAATTGCCCAACAAATAGCTGGCAAATGACGTGTTTTATATTTGCTATCTCTTGTGACCAACAGAAATACAATAGAAATAACAAACACAAATGACGTCATTTGACAGCTATTTGATGTACACTTATCCATTTTGAGTTGACAACTGAGATACATAATCAGCTCCCGGACAGCCATGATTAAACGAATTTACTCAGTCCCACAATTTAATTGCAAACCTACAGCCAAAAGAACAATTATCTAATCCCTGGCAACGGTGTTTTTATTAAAACTGCAAAACACATTTTGAGTTGCTCGACCTGATAATCAAATCTTAAAACTTATATACAGCCAATGTTAATAATATATCTCAATCTAATGGATTTCAAGCAATCTAGATAGTTGGGTATCCGGCGGCCTATCCCATACTTAATTGCCATATTTATCCTGTCCACAGATATGTTATTGGCAAGCGATAGCATAAAAATGGATCAAAATATCAATCTTGGACAGTAAGATTTGGATTAGGATTGATTATTAATATTGGCCGATAGTCAACGTAAACACCGGATCAGAAGTAGTTTAGCACATTAAAAAAACTCATGCAGCACCAAAAGAAGATTAAAAATGGTCGCTTTCACAATTGTATCCTCTGTTTTTTACTAACGTCCGATTTATAAGAATTATAAAAGGTTTACTGATTACATAATATATCAATATGAGTTTAAATTCTGTGTTCTGTACTCCTGATTCTATTTCGATGTAGTATGCTTATTTCCGGCATACCAAATAAGCAGATATCACTTGGTATATGTACAAATATCATGAGCGAAATTCTCAGGAGATGACACCGGACATTCTCGACCGTCTCGCAGTACACACGTCCGTCCGGCGGAGAATCAGATGTCGTTTTGGTGCGATAAAATGTAGCATTGAATATTTACTTGTAATATATTTACTGAACTATACAACCGTTAACCATACACAGAAATAGTTAAAATCCGGACAAAATTTCAAAAATCACCTCTTTAGTCTAGCGGTTCAGGTGTTGGACTTGACTGCATGAGGTCCCGGGTTCGAATCCCAGGTCGGGCAACAAAAAGAAAATTTGGTTTATCCAATTTTCTAATAAAAGAAAAATTGCTTGAGATTGGATATGTGCCCGGTTGGCGGTAGGCTTGCCACCTATCACATTGTGGGACTTAATGTCTTCGGCTAGTCGTGGGTGCCTTGTCTTGCCTTCTTCGAGGATATGGGCGTGAAGACACTTATACATAAAAATTTAAGGTAAACAAAAACAAGCATTACATATTAATTATAACTGAAAAATCACTTATCAGATCATATATCTCTGAATCATGACCTACCTTTTTTTCGTTATAAGCAGAGTAATCGTACTAACCAGACATACTGACGAATTGAAGAACTACTTCCTTTCCATTAAAAAAGTAGATGCTGGAAGAGATCTTTTAAGGACATAAGCACGCCAGTTTAAACAATCTCTGAATAATATTGTATGTTTGAGTGTACAGAGTAATTAAATAAAATGCATTCACAGGTTACAACTGTATAATTTAACTTGAAAAATAAAAATATGAACAATTAGTTATGTCAGCTTCACCTCAGAATAAATATTCCTGGACAAGTTACACAAATTGAATCTAATAACAAAGTAAGCAAATTATACTCGTGTGTTTTGGGTGTTAGTCAACGACATTATACATAGGAATACTTGAATATATACCAGAATAAATTTAATAAACACCCAGACCCGGAAATGCAGACATCTAAATGTTCATCACACAAATGCCAGCCCTCGTCGGGAATGGAAGCCAAGCCTCGCGGCTGATCGGTGTAGTTAGGCGTGTAAGCTAGCCACTCGTCCAACGAGGCGGGCAAGAGTCTTGAGTCAAAAACATGAGTTTTTTTTCCAAAAAGCACCACTCAATTCTGTTCATTATTGGTTAAGTAACTATAAACATACAAAAAAAGAAACATGCAGTTAACAACCTCCTCTTTTTGGAGTCGGTCAAAAATGCAGTCCTTATTACCGGTTAACCCTTCAGCAGCATCTTATTAGCCTGATAACTGTGGCGTACGTCTAGCGGACATTCTGGCCGGTGCTGCGCCAAACGTTTGAGATACGGTAACAGGTTGGCATTTCGCTTGAGGTATTGAGATAACAAGCGACGTCGCATTACATAAAGCGTTGAAAGGCCATGACTGTGGAAGCGTATATTAATTGTTTTTGATAACCATGAAGAATGTGGCTTTTAGATTTTAAGGTGTAAGAATTTTACTTGAAATTACGTATTTTCTACGTATCTTCACGCCAATATTTAGACAGAGGCGCAACCAGGGCACCCATGACTATTTGAAACACTAAGTTCCACAATGTGATAGGTGGCAGGCCTATCGCCAATCGGGCACACGTCAAAACCCGAGCAACATTTTTGTTATTGGAAAATTAATTGAAAAACACATATTTTCTTTTCAAGTCCAACACCTAAAGCAATAGCTTACAGAAGAAATCGCTAAAAGAAATAATTAACACCTGATTAAAATCAGATATGTACACATATGAATAAGTCGTTTTACACATGACATTTACAGCTAAATTGCTTTTTTTTTTATGCTGTAGGAAGGCAAACAATCAGACGGATTTTCTGATGGTAAGAAATTCACGCCGCCTAGAGACATCAAAGATGGTAATGGTGCGTTGCCAACCTGAGGTCAGGATGTTAGGCCTCGAGCAAAACTAAGTTTACTGGCTACATTACCCTCCGAACCGGAACACGTCATGACGTTATGGCGGCAGGAATAGGTAAGGCGATGGTACCAATCCGTGTGAATCGCTGCGAAACTCTACCACCTAGTCAGATGTCACGGTGTTAGTGATGATAAGCCTATGCTCGCCTTTTACGAGCTACCTGGCAGGAAGGCAGATGGTATATTCTGCAAAGGAGCCCGGACCAACACGGGGAAAATTGGTTTTATTTGCGAGCCCAAGAAAGGCAGATGGTCTATTCTGCAAAGGAGCCCGGACCAACACGGGGGAAAAAAACAATAGTAGCAAGTAGCTTAAAAACAATAGTAGCAAGATCAACTTAGCCGTAAACTTGTCCCCCAGAGTACAAGCTCAGCCTTGCGTAGGGTCCAGAAAAGTGGTGTTAGTAATAAAATGGTTTCTGATTAGTCAATCTTTTTACTTAATTTTTAAACGTTTCGGACACGAAAAAATACCTCTTTTAATTTGAATTGTCGGGTTATCTACATACATCTTCAGTTGTTTGTGACTTCTGTATTAATATTGCTCTATAATCACGCAATATTGAAAGCCATTCGCCCTTCAGGTTAGTGGATGCAAATCATATTAAATTGAACTAAATTTAACGATAAATATGTTCTAATAAAATAAGACTTATAAATATTTAATCGAATATAAAATACTTTTCACCCATTAACCAGCTCGGTGAAAACCTTCAACCATATTTGTAACTAATACTATGATAAAACTGTAGAAGAGTGGATTCCTCCCAAAAAAGATTTTTAAAATTTAGGGTTAAATGACTGAAAATTTGCAGCAGAATACAACTGTTGTTTTTACATCTGTTTGCCGACAATTCGCGTCTAATCTTCTAAAGAGATAATAATGAAATTTGTGTGGTAGGGTACTTGTTTGTTTTTTCACCCTGCTTCCGTAAGCAGTTCATTGGATAACTTTCTGTGGCTAAAATGAATGCGCCACTTTCGCTACTGAAGCAAAAGGGTAAGGTTATACAGGGTTACTTTCAAAAGACCGGCCAAGTTTTAATATAAGGGAGTTAAGGCTAAAATGATAGATGATGCTAGTCGTGGGTGCCCTGGATGTGCCTGTCTTCTGGGAAATGGGCGTGAAGATACTTTGCTTTTTTATATGATAGTGCATTTTTAATATTAATTGCCAAATAGTAATATTTACTTTTACGAACATTCATTAAAATAGTCCGCGTTAGTAATTCACTTATTGTCACGCTACGTCGTATCTTGTACAAGTCATGGCGTCACCAACCTGCGCATGCGATTGTGGTCGTTATTTACATTACAACCACGCATTTCGTATTTTGCGTAAGATAAAAATTATTGTATGCGTTTTTTACATTTTTTGTTACTTCGAAAATTTAAAATGTTATCGATTCCGAACCCTCTCTCAAAATTTGTCTGGTCTTTTAAATTTAACCCTGTATATACCGAAATAAATTTATGACACAAAAATATGAACAAAATATATTTCTCACACAAATACTTGCCCCTTCGGAAATTTATTTTGCGTCTGGGTGATATCTAACCCTCTGTCCGTTGCCCGTTTATATCTTTGACTTCACATTTAAGTGAACTCTTAACTATTTGGGGTTGTTCAATACTCGTTTGAGTTGAATACTATCTGAGTTTTAAGTAGTTCTTATCTCTGAACATGGTGATGGTCCTTGGTCCAGCTCTATTACTTGTTTTAAGTGACAAATGTATTTAGTTGTAATTTAACTTTAAACCCTTGTAACATTTCATACTGATATGTATCCGCTATAGAGTAATTATGAGATAGAGGCATTTTTATTTATTGTTTAAAAATTAAGTTTAGAAACCATAATATGACAAAGCTCTCTATAGTCAGATTGCACTAACAACAAAATTAAAACCACTAAAAATAACATTTTTTTTTTACAATTACAATTTTTCATAAATGGATGTGGTTTTAGACAACCCTATGGCAGAAAGAATAGCTCAATTCTGGTAATTATATGAATGTTCGTAATAAGCTTTATAAGTGCTATGTTACAGATTTGTGTTTGGTATTTGGTAAAATAAATTTTACTTTAATAAATATATTTTTTTTCAGATTATAAAATTTTAACTTCCATTGGTAGTGTTTTTCATGTGAGAGGGCAGCGTACAAGCGTAAGGCTCTCTAGATGGTAAGAACTAACCGTGGCCTGTAGCTACCATAGATGTCACAGGTGCGTTGCTATCATGTGACCGTGGTATTAAGTCTATTGCGCAAATCTACCGGCTGCCCTGCCTTACGGGCCGGAACATGACAGTATCATTATGGCGGCAGATATAGATAAAGCGATAGATAGTTACCCGAGCAAGTTATGTGTTAGTTTTTTGCTAATTATTGATTACTTCGTCTTTCCATCAATAAAAATCTTTAAACATATCGTATAGTTACAATTGATGTCTCCTCATAGACTATATGAAAGGTCTAAAGATATAAAACCCTATATGCAATTGAGTAAAAAGTTTAACAAACTATAATTGTTAAAGATCAATTGCAGGGTGACATAAATCATTCCTATGATGTATCTCTAACAAATTACTCTGTACATTTGAGTAATGGCTTGTTACAGAAATAACACTTTGATTTGTTACATAAAATTCTCAATTACTACACCAACCGATACGATCACGATACGACATTTTTTATAAGATTAAGCAATATATTGCAAACAAGCAAAATAAATTCGTAAAAAGGCGAAATATACGTTACACATAAACACGAAATCTCAATGATTGTCTCAAAGATTAGATTATGGTATTAAATAAGTGATCTGTGTATTTTTACATTTTCAAGTAGGTACAGCTGGTGGTGCAATGGGCTCCCTCTTGTTTACAATATATAAAGCTATTTAATTATAGCTAAACTTGCTGTGGATGATTATCGCCACTTGTTTGACAAATTCTACTTATTAGAGTAGTGCAAATATTTATTTTTAAGTAAATTCATGTACAATTATAAGTTATATACATTAATCATTATGACATGGAACAGATAGATGGTTTTTATGCATATACACACATAGAATAGGGAAACAATACACAATAATACAATATCCACTGTTCATTTTCACTTCAACCTAAATAATCTGTCACTTTCTTTTCATTACAAACCAACCTTACTAATTTCATTTTTCCATATTTCAATTACTGTTTTTTTTCTTTTTGTTCTCACTCTGAGCTTTGTTTTCTAATTTAACACTGTTGTATTTTTCATTTTAACAGTGGTAATTGAAACAAGATTAATTCATAATATCAGGCAGTTGTTGTACTATATAAACTTAGACAATGCTCTGTATAAGCTCCAATTAAATTGTTTCCCTGATTTGATTATTTGTTTAATATTCAGTTTATTAAATAGCTTTTTAAACTAATTCCAGAATTACTAAAATGTATACAAGGAAGATGATGCTGCAAGAACAACTTCACAAAACTCAGATGGAACTCAAAGAGCAACGGGCTTTATGTGAGCAACTGTTAGCTGAGTGGGAAGACAATGAAGCCGAAGCACATAGTTTGGTGGCTCGTAACACCTTACTTAAAAGACAACTTGTGGATATGTCTGAGGAACTATTTTGTGTTCAGGCTGAGCGTGATCACATATACCAAGTTATTGACAGCTTTAAAAATTGTCAGATACATCACAAAGTAGCACTTGACCGAACAAATCTACTTGAAGAACAGCTCGGTGAGGCAACGTCTGAATTAAGCCTCATGCATCAGTCGCAAATAGAAGAGACACAATCCCACCGTAAGTCATTGTATAGTGAATTTGAGGAACTGTCTGAGACTAGAGCGTGTAGTTATAACCAAAGTGAAATGGCAGGTAACTATTATAATGTGATCTTTAGTAGCAAAAATAAACTAAAAAAATATATAAAACTCAATAAGACTATTCGCAAAATGCAAAAGTGTTCCAAAAAGAATAAACTTATTTTAAAAAATTTCAATATATGTAAAAACAAATTATTGTCATTGAGAAGGCAGTTTAATAGTCATTGCTTAGAATCTCAAAGTAAATTAGATAAATATGAGGCTGACACACAAGTATTACAGCAGGAAATTATTTATTTAACAAATTATTTAGATAACATGTCATCTAGGTATCAGATAGCTGAAAAAGAAATTAAAGAACATATTTTGGCAATGGACAGTTTACTTAATTTATGTAAATATAACGAGGACAGGTATAATTCCTTGTTAAACAATCAGGTAACTGAATTTTCAAAATCCTCTTTAAGTTTGAATCGACCTGTGCTTTCAAATGAAGTTAGTGTGCAATTAAATTTATTAAACAAAGAGTGTGATAGTCTCTTTAATAAAAATAAAAATAGTGATAGAAATATTATAATGTATAGTGATGAACTGGGCAAGAACATTAGCCCCATTCTTTGTGAGAAGTTGGGAACAAATTTATTAAATCATTGTATGCCCGGTGCTTCATATGACCACATATTAAACAGTCTTCTCTCAAAAACATATGATCCAAATACTATTCTTATTATTTGTATTGGTAGAAGGGAAGAACAAATCCTTACATTATTAAAAACTTTTTTGAAAGATTATCTGCCCTAAATGTTAAAAAAAATATTTATTTGGTCTCCCCTATAATAAGGGCTTTTTGCAGGCTGAGAATGACATCAGATATAAATGTAATATTAAACTGCAAACTATGTGTTCTTACAGTAAAAATATCCAGTTTTTTTGACTCTAATGTTTTCATTAAAATTAAGTATTCACAGACCGAAGATAACTATAATCTTGGAAAGTATTATAAGAGACAAATAGCAAATATGCTATATTATTTTATTTTTAACTCAGTCAATTTGTTGGCTAACTCAACTGCTTCTATTGAACAGTCTAGTAGTATTTTAATTCAAACTTTGGATGTTATCCCCAATATTTTAAATTAAGTGTGAAGACAATAGAGTCAACCTCTTGCAATATTCCAAATAATCACAGTTGCCAATTCGAAAATGTACCAAATTACATTACAAATAACTCTAAAAATTGTACTGAAATTAGTAAAGTGTACACCAAAACATACGAGGTTTTTTGGGTAAAGAATTAGAGTTGGAGTTATATATAAACTACAAAAATATTGATGTGTTATGTCTTACTGAACACTGGTTAAAAGATTATCAATACATGTTCAGCTTCACGAATCACCAGATAGGTAGCTCATTTAATAGGAAAAATATCACCCATGGTGGTTCTCTTATAATTACTAAGAATAATATTAAATTTAGGGAACGTAAGGACATAGTGAATTTTTCTATTTAACGAGTTATTGAGATTGCTTGTATTGAGTATGGGCAACTGGTTGTATTAAGTGTATACAGGCCCCGGTGTGGTTCATATGAAGATTTCGAAAAAACAATGGAAGAGGTATTACTTAAGGTTTCAAATTCAAAAAAGAATATTATCGTTTGTGGAGACTTTAATATTAATATATTAAAAAAATCTTCCCTGTCTTGTAGATTTCTCAATATGTTTAAATCATATAATTTACAAAATTTATTCTTGGAACCCACTAGATTAACGGCCACTAGTGCTACTTGCTTAGATAGCATTTTTACAAATATATCACCAGTTAGCTGTTCAGTTATAAATGAATTAGATTCTGATCACTGTGGTCAATTAGCTATTTTTCCTATGAAAATTGAGAAGTCTCAAAAGAATTATATTGCTTATAATCCAATAAATTCTAGTCGATTAGAACACTTTCGGGATAATGTATTAGAAAAATTGCCAAATCTACCTTATAACGATAATCCAAATAAATTATTTAATTTGTTATTTAAATTAATTGACACCGAGCATAATAAAGTATTCATACATAGGAAAAAATGTGTAGAAAAAGGGCCGTGTTTCAGTAAGTGGGCAACAACCGGTATATTAATAAGTAGAAAACGGTTATTTGATTTATATTATGAAAAATCATATAACCATAGCATTGAATTTAAAAACTATTTTAAAGTATATTCAAAATTGTTTAAAAGAGTATGTTCCACTGCTAAGTCTATGTATTTGAAAAATATTATTAAAAGGTCCGATACCAAAATCAAGGCCACGTGGAATATTATAAATACGGAAACCGGTAAATGTCAAATTATTAATGACGGGTTTGAATTAAATATAGATAGATGTTAATGAGGATGTGAAAATAGCCAAAGAGTTTGAAAAATTCTTTACACAAATTCCAATTGAAACAACTAAAACTCTTTGCTCATCTACTATTATTTCCGAATCAATATTGAAATAATCTGTAACAGAGTGTATCAAAGCTTTCGAATTTACCTATGTCGATACGAAAGACGTAATTAAAGCTTTTAAGTCACCACAAACTAAGAAAACGTCAGACTTGTGGGGACATTCTGTTAAAACGATTGCGTCAATAATTTATGATATTGCACCACATTTGGCCATTATATTTAACTGCTGCATATCGAATGGTGTATTTCTTGATTTAATGAAACAAAGCAAGGTAGTGCCTGTATTTAAATCGAATGACACTTCTGACCCAACAAATTTTCGACCTATTTCAGTTTTGCCTACACTTAGTAAAATATTTGAAGAATTAATACTCAATCAGATGTTAAATCATTTCAATGTTAACAAATTGTTACATAATAAAAAGTTTGGATTTACCAGAGGTTGCTCAACCGTTGATGCAGGGGTGGGATTATTAAAAAACGTATTTGAAGCCTGGGAGAACTTGCATGATGCATTAGGTGTATTCTGTAATCTCTCTAAGGCTTTTGACTGTGTTGATCATGATACTTTGATCAGGAAATTACGCTATTACGGAATTAAGAACAAAGCTCTTGATGCCATGATCTCATACTTGAACAATAGAGTTCAGAGGGTCAAAATAAATGGTAAAACTTCTTCGGGTTCTGCGGTTACGATTGGCGTACCACAGGGCTCTATTCTTGGTCCATTTCTGTTTCTTGTATATATAAATGACTTACCTTAATAAGGTAACAAAAGGGATACCCACGATATTGTTTTGTTTGCGGATGACACTTCACTTATATTTAAAGTGAAAAGGCAATTAGGTAAGTATGACGAAGTGAACAATGCGGTATCTAAAGTTGTACATTGGTTCACAGTTAACAATCTTCTTTTTAATGGTAATAAGACGAAATGTATAAGATTTTCAATGCCCAATGTTAGCCTAATAGATTCCAATGTACAACTAAATGGATCTAAACTGGATCTGGTTGAATCCACTGTCTTTTTAGGCATCATAATTGATAATAAAGTGTCAATAAGTATCAAGCTCAGTGTGTGGCCGCGTTTCCGATCCGGTGGTAGTTTAAACAAATGTCGACGCGCACAAATACCACTTGTATGGTTCAAGTGAATAAAGATTTAAAAAAAAAGTACCTTACCTATCAGTTTAACAGCGACAGTACCCTCCACACGCTGCCACAAACTAATAAGCTTTGTCATGATGGTGACAAGAACAACGATGGTATTTTCGTTGACTCCGTGTTGATCTGGGCTCCTTTGAAGAAAAGACCATCTGCATTCCTTGCAGGCAGCTCGAAAAACGCGAGCATATACTTACGGTATTTACACGTGACGTCTGTATAGGTGGTCGCGTTTCGTAGCCACTCGCCTGGATTGGTATCACTGCTTTACCTATTTCTGCCACCATAACGTCAGCATTTGTTATTGACGTATTCCGATACAGAGGATAAGGTAAACAGTAAACTTACTTTCGCTAGGAACCTAACATCCCGACCTCAGGTTGGCAATGCAACATTATCAACTTTTCGGCCAACAAAAAGAAAAATTGGATTTTTCCAAGTATCTTATAAAAAAATGTTGGTCGGGATTGGAAATGTGCCCGGTTGGCGATAGGCTTGCCACCTATAACATTGTGGGACTTAGTGTCTTCGGCTAGTCGTGGGTGCCTTGGTTGTACCTCTACCTACCTCTTCAGGGATATGGGCGTGAAGATACTTTTTTTTATCAACTTTTCACATGTCTCTAGATAGTTTCAATAACTTACCATCAGGAAATTCATTTACTTGTTTGCTTTCCAATATCATAAAAAACATCAATCTGAGCCAGTCGGAATTAAAATTCTACCACTTATAGTCAGACTCTGTAATAGTGAGTCAACTGTTTACTTAGTTTTCATTTTTTACTATCTTTCTGTCCAGTAGACAATTAATACACATTATTAGAATTCTTCTATGTTGTATGGCGGTTCATTGTTGTTCTTGAAAATCGGACAACGAGAAGAAAAAGTATTTTTTTCAGTTTTTAAATTAAAAAAAATCCTGGAAATGTGCCTAGTTTACGATAGGATTGACACCTATCATATTGGAGGACTTAGTATCTTGGGCTAGTTGTAGGTGCCTTGGTTTTACCTCTCCCTACCTCTATGAGGATACGGGTATGAAGATATTTTTATTTATTTATAGAACACCGAACTTTTAAGAAATGTCTGAAGCATGTTTGTCGTTATAAATATCGCGACGTATAAATGCTACACATTTGATGAGCTACACTGGCTTGAAGGTTAAGATTAAGTATATTGGGTGGTCTGATGTTTTAATGAATTTAAATGGACTTATTTTTATATGCACTTATATTCTAGATAGGTCAAGGATCGGAAATGGTTTCAATCTCTGGATTGATAAAATAGTTTTAGCTTCCAAAGCATAAGTATCTTGATTGCAGCTTATTGCTTAGAACTAAACATATTTAGTAGAATCCGTTCTCTTAATTTTTTGTTTGGTAAGAAAGCGAACGCACGCCTCTCTTAACGGTAGGAGACAACCATGGTACCTATATAAGTATCATAAATGTTATAGACAAATTGTTATTCTTAACGTATTGGAACGTGATTTAGGTTGCATTTGACTTTTATTGCTTGTACTAACTTCTAATACCTACTATTAAAACAGGCTTCTTCGTTTAGGAGCATTTTTATATTTTTAAGAGCACCATATTCTCGCTGAATCTTGGTCCATACTTGGATTGCTTGGGCTGCCTGGAAGAAATCGCTGACTTGTCGATAAGGATGTCTTTGTATAATATCTTATAATTTAAGTTCTATTTGTTGTATCTGTAATTTCTCTGCATTTGATGCAGGTGAGGTTTGGTGAGGAATATCCACCTACAAGTAGCCGAAGACACTGCAGCGACAATGTGCTAGGTGACAAGCCTATCGCCACCCGGGCACATATACAGTCCGTGCAACTTTTTATTAGAAAATTGAAAAAAACACATTTTCTTTTGGGACCTCAAGAAGTCAAGTCCAACACTGTAACCGCTAGACTACAAAGGCGATTTAAGATTTCTTCGAAATAATAGTTCAGTATCATGAAGAACAATACATGTGATGAAAAGTTAGGAAAACATCGATTTACCAACTTCCGTCTTTAAAACCGCAATGGCAGATATAGTGTGCCAATTGATATGTCAGCTTATATAATATAACATATGTTTGATAGAATTATCACCTATCCTTTTATTTTCTAATTTTTGGTAATTCCTTTCACATTTTCAAAATATGGTGCTACCAAAGCACGTCAAACCTACAGCTTATTCGTGTAATATTCAATATCACCGGTTTTTTAAGTAAATATTGTCAGCAAGACAGTACCGTAAAGTTCTAGAGTAGCTCATTTGAATAGCAATTTCACTAACGAATTTGCCTACTTTCATACACAGAATTGGTAGCTGTTGTCTGCAATTATTTGGCATTGCATTTCTGAAATCTATAGACGAAGTGTAGTTTGTCAAAAAATCTGATTGTTACATTCAAATTCTTACGAAAATTGTAGCGTGTAATGAAATACCATGTTGTTTGTAGTTTTAGATGCTCGTCTATTTCTGTGACTATAACTGTAGTTGCTGTTGTGTAATGTGTTCCAGCACAGAATAAGACGTAGTAGTACTAAGCACAGAAGATGCACTGATGTAAGACGTAACCAAACTTAAATCTTAAGACGTATTGCAAAAGCTCATAGTGTGCTAAGCAAGTAAATCCGATTTCAATGAACTAATGTCATTGGACAAATTATGCAAAATAATCTAAACCTAAAGTTAGCAAATCTTAAGTTATGGGTGTTTACCGATCATACTAATACATATGTATTATTGTATATAAGTAATTATATAGATACCGTTGTAAATTTAATAATCACACAGACCCTACATTATCTGTTTATCACATAATTGCTTGTCCCCGTTGAGAATTAAACCTGAAATTGGGTTGGTTGGTTGAATAAGGCGTATACGCAGACCGCTCGACCAGCGAAATTCAATTCGTTTAAAAACTCACGCCTGTCAATCAAAATTCAAAAACTTAATTTTTATTGAAGGTTATGGCGTCGTGTTTTTCTCTAACTAGTCTGTGTATAGCACACAGTGTATTTGAAATCATTATCACGACGTGAAGCCATATTTCCTACTACTGGTGTTAATACGAGACTTTTCCAGAGGTATAAACCACCGGTTAATTGCACCGGTTGCACGGTAATACAGACAGTAAAAAGCTTTCTACTGTAAGACTTAAACTAGCATTGACATAAAAGCTATAAAAACGCATACATACAATTATACACCATTAATATCTCATAATATTAAGAGTTATCAACGACTTATCTATATATTAATACGCGGTGCAAAGAAAAGGAGCATCCAATTTGGTACACTTATAGTTTATATGTAGGAGAAGTGCAGAACGCTAATATTTTTCAATAATAATGCTTATATTATAGTATATTAAATCAATAAATAAAAGATAACCCACACTACCATGCATTTGACACACAGAAACAAATATATTGATGATAACGATAAAAGATCACAGACTGCACACTAAAAAGTTTGGAAACAAAGTAGTTGGTCTTGAGAAATGAAGATGGCGTTCTTATCAACAAGATATTAAAATTTATTATGGTCGGATTTCGAGCAATGGTCGACCACTAGTAGGTATTTATAATACACCTCGTATCAGAGGTGACCAAACTGATGGATTTACTGGTGGTAAAAAAATTACATACATTCTGTGGACGTATATCTAAAAGATAAATGGTACATTGCCAGTCTCAGGTTAAGGTATTTCGATCCTTTGAGTTAAAAACCTTAAAAACAGGGTACTTTAATTTAAAAGTAACTTGTTTTACTGACTAAAGTATGATACCTATTAACTGCATATGTTTAATGTTTTAATTTTTAAACACATGGTTAACCACTAGGGTATACTTTCGACTTTTTCTCAAACAGAACAAGTGTTGTAGATACAGATTAGATTAATTTCAGTAAAGTGGCCCTAAATAACCTTTAACCGTCTTATTAATAAAAAAAAAGCATCTTCACGCCCATATCCCCGAAGGAGTAGGCAGAGGCACAACCAGGGTACCCACGACTAACCGAAAACACTAAGTCCCACAATGTGATAGGTGGCAAGCCTATCGCCAACCGGGCACATTTCCAATCCCGAGCAACATTTAGTATTAGCATTTTTTAAGTATCTTCACGCCTGTATCCCCCAAGAATAAGACAGGCACAAACAGGCCATCCGAGACTAACCGAAGACATTATGATTGGTCGCGCAATATGACTAGTGTTAAGCCTGTTGAAAAGCGTGCAGATATCCCGGGTAACATTTTTTTTTTAAATTGAAAAAAAATTGTAGTTGCCCGATCTCCAGACCTGATGAACCCAAGTCCAATACTGAGCTATTAGACCACACAGGCGATAACAGGAATAGTTTAAAAAGCAAAGTTACTAAGCAACTACTTACAGCTTTTGAAGTCAAGCAGGTTCACGAATCAGGAGCCCGCTAGCACGTACAAAACATAAAACACGATCGTGAAAATAATAGTAAAAAAGAAAAGCATATTATTATAAGCATATCTCTTAGCTTATATTACTTTATCTACCAGTGATGGCTTTTTAATACCTCAGTACAATGTGACAGATGTCCTGATTACCGTAAATCAGGGCTACTCTAACTTATCTCTACTGTGACGCCCTTAGGACGTGCTTTTTTAACGACGCCCCTTAACCCACTCAGTGTTAGAGGAGGGGGGCTCCTCCTGATCCAATACTTGCCATTTACAGCACAAGCTCTATTTTTATGATTCAACTTAAACCAACCCGCACCCGTGGACCAAATATTGTTATCAGTTATAATAAGCACTAGTCTAGGCTATAACAGCTGGTTCCTAAACTTGGATAACTCACTCGACTCAGTCGCATTGACACGCGACGGCCCTGGGACAGTGCTACACGTGGTGCACAGTTTGGGAAACCCTGGTCTAGATTATTATCTGATTAAGCCCTCGTGAGTGTTTTACCCTTTTTATTTTTATTAAGATAGACTCTCCTCTTACTCTTACCATTAAGAAACAAAAACCGTATATGTTACAGGTGCGTTGTCCTGTGACTGGGATGTTTGATCCAGTGCTAACATGCCTCAGAAACACGATGATGGTAATTTTTTTGCACACTCACTGAACTAATTTCACGTTATCGCGTTCATCTTTTAACCAAAGTAATAGAAAGAGACAAAGATTTTAGTGCTGTCGGTTTAGTCTGTACCTACAGACGTTTAATATATTCTGACATATATTAAACTAGCTGCTACCTGCGGCTTCGCCCGCGTTTTCACAGAAACCCGGTGTGCGATCGGGATTAAAAATAGCCTATATGTTAATCTAGGTCATAATCTATCTGTCTTCCAAATTTCAGACAAATCCGTTCAGCCATTCGAGCGTGAAAGAGTAACAGACATCCATACATCCATACTTACAAACTTTCGCATTTATAATATTAATAGGATGTTCTATCACTTTTGTTTTTAAATTTAATTTCTGCAAAGCGGAATCATCACCATTGCCAAATATTGTCCTTTATTACAGATAACACTGTCATCATAAGGAGGTTTTACCACCAGTTGTAAGAATGGGGATGTTAGTTGATGCAGTGGTAGTAATAAAAGATTTAATTTTATAGTGTTTATTTATAAAATATCACAGTTTTAAATACAATATTTACAATTTAATACAAATTTTAATGAACATTTTATTGGCAAATATGATTAGGCCATAGCTCGTTGAATTATATTCAGTCTTCAGCAAAATTGGGAAAAAGTAGGTCTATATTAAAAATTATGAAGGTATACATATCAGCGTTGCAGTGCTTTAGATGACGCCACTAATCCTGATTTGTGCTGTATACTGACCAAGTAAACAAAAGCAAACGAAAACGAAAAAAGTTTTTTAACCGACATCATAAAGGACGAGTGCATAATCTGCAAGTCAATAAATGCTCTGAAATTTAGGCTACTTTGAAAAAGGAGGATGGTATTTTAAGACAAAAATTGAAAGAGCGGACTTCGAAAATGGTTTCTGTTCCATCTAATATGGGGAAATTGATTGAATCGAGGAAAATATTAAAATTTTGTATAATACAGTCATTACGAAATCGTCTTTTTGCAGTTTTACAACTTTTAAATTAGTTGTTTATGTGATGACTGAAAGAAAACGTGTGCATTTGTTCGCGTAAATTAAGTTGGTCTGTATACAACATAAGATACTGAATTCAGGGCATAGAATAAATAACAAATAGTAACGTACTCACAGTGTTATTTTTACCTACGGCCTCTGTACATCGTACCTACCTCTTTGCTGATGTACAACCCGTACGGACTAACTGTGCACCTCACGCTGTGACGTCATTTGTCAATTTCATTAATTTGTGATTTTTTAATGTTGATAAAAGATCGGTTTGATAATAGTAACAAAGATGCTATCGCTACTGAGTGCTTGCGGGGAATGCGGGGTGTCGCGCGGGGAAGCGGTATATGGGTCGCATTCCAGCGAAGGGCACAGCTGATTCGTACTAGTTGTACATAAAAAAATTAGGCCTATGTCACATGTTTTAGGTCCATGTTTCTAAAGTTAAATGTTATATTGGATCTATTTATTGCAATATTACTGGAAATGTGTATCTCAAACAATCAAGTTTTATAACTAATTTCTGTGTTATCTATTTAAAAGAACGAGTGCATTACAACAAACGAATGCAATATTATTTTAGTTGTTCATAAGTATAATTCTTAAAAATCATGTTTATATTGGTAAGGATTTTTGCTTAAAATTATATAATCAAGACTAAATCTTCGTTTCGGAATTTAATTTTCTAATACATCTATTATTTACACATTTCCAGCAACATGCATGTTATTTAAGTGTACCATTTCAAAATGAATAGAAAGCCTAATGTTTTTCCAAGTTTTTGACAGCTTGTACTCGAATGAAAGCAATTGACAAATTTTTGGTCACATTACGTTTTGTGGTTATTTTGCTTATAATACTTGATAAATTACTTACAAATTAACAAAAACTAAGTAAAGTAAGCCGTTTATAGTTTATTAATAAACGCAGCTTACACTCTACAACCGAAATATACGATTCCGGTATAAAATAACAGACGATAATGCAAACCACATTTATTAATAATACGATAAGAAATATAAATATAATAAATAATAATTATACAACAATTAAATGTAAAAACATTTTAAGCTCTGAATTCTTATAACATAATTCAAAGTGATTTTCCTTATCCAAGAGCAGCTGCTTATATGATATAAAATAACAATCGTTGATTTCTTTCTCTATAACTAGGAAAATTTCAGAGGCTTTAATACAACAATAGCAGTCCATTTCTTTATACTAATTACCCCTTATGCTTGTAACAATATGCAGATTAGTAAAAGGAACATTGTATTAGAGCTGTAACTATCAAATGTTGTAAAGACGTCACAAAAACTGTAAATTGTACACAAATTCGCGCAAAAATTTATGAGATGAGTCATTCAGCCATTACATTTGCAATACCCGTTCCATATATATATAGCTCCAGACAGTACTAATATGTCGGGCTGAGCACTCTGCTCGACACACAAAGCCTGGTGAAGTTATAAAAACCGCGAGGGTTGCAACTAATGTGCAACACATTAGTCATTAAACAAAAAGTGTTTGTAAGTTCAATGTCGAATATCCCTTACAATCTACGAGTCGTGTTGCCTTTAATATAATACAAAAGAAATTAAAAAGTAATTATGGCGCGACAATCTCAAATAGGCTGCATGCAGCCTACGAGTCATGACGTCACATTTTGCATGAAAAAATTAAATCTTAAATTTATTTAGATTTAAGTATGGATTTTCGCAAAATAACGCCTTCTTCTATCAATTTTATTTAATCTTAAATAATTTGTAACTTTCAGTTTCAATCTCATTCTGAGATTTTTTGGATTTGATAATTTAATTTAATATATTTGAAATCAATAAACTTTCTTATATTTTTTTTATTGCGTTGTCGGTTCTGATACGTCTTGTCAATTATTCTTTGATTGCCAGTTATAAATGCCGACAGCTTATTTTGTAAATCGACAATACTAACGTAAAACAACTGAGCCTTTACCATGAGTTGGTATATATTACGTTCAGTAATTGACATGTCGAAATCTATGACACTTCTGGTCAAAAATGTGTTTCTCTTAGTTACCTATAGAGGCGCTGTTCAAAGTTGTCATACAAATAATTTCCGTAGACGCAAGCGAGTATAGTAAACTTGACAAGCCGTAATCTCATGGTACGGGCTTTGATTTTAATGTTGAATGGACAAATCTGTAACGTTTTAAAGAATTTATTTAGATGAAATTTAGCATAATGATTGGCTTCTTTCACTTCTTTGAGATGGTTTCCATCAAAAAGCTAAAATTAAAAATGCAATAAAAACCAAATTGTTTTACAAACAATAATCTTAGGCACCAGTGAAGTTATAAATTTTGAATTTCGATTTCAGTTTTAGCATTTTCTATATCACGCACTACATCTATTCACCTTTTCTAGTGGGGTAGGAAGTGTCAGAACTTGATAAATGTTTTCATATAACTTTTTCACTATTGTCACTATTTGACTATGGTTAAACATATTTTATCCCTATAAGAGTCCATTGGCCCAGGAGGTAGAGTGACTGCAACATCCACTTTTGAATGTGAGGGTGATGACGTCACAAGCTCTGCTAGTTGAGATGACGAACACTCACTAGATCGTGACGTCATTGTTCTGGCTGAAAATATTTATTAACTGTACTAATGTCTAATGTCACTGTGTAAAGTGAAATCCAAATAAAAGTATTTCTCAATTTAATCAACATTTTAATAAAGGTACTAATTGAAAGGGAATTTGCCCTTTGTGATATTTCTAACGCTTTATGAAGGATTCATGAAAAAAGTAAGTCATTAAAACTCTGATTTTTTTTACTAATAAAGGATTATTTTAATGAAATCGTTTTGCTTTCCTATAGTCATTTTGATAGCCTTATGGTTGACTGTTTTTTTTATTGAGTTGTTTGGTACACAATTCAAGGCATTAGTTAATATTATATACAACTCTAATGCAAATAATTTAGTTATTTGTCATGTTTTCTAGAACCAACGGAACAACATTATGGTCTTATTTTTGTGTATGGTCTCATTTTATAGAAACATAGATATTAGGCTACATAGTGATCAGGCTGTATTTCATCTCGGTGTCTAAACGGGTTCCTTTGAAAGAGCTCAACTTTTAAATTCCAAAAGCTGAGGGTAACATTTAGTGTATCAGTATTGACAGGTTTTTTTTTTAATTTGCAAAGTAAAGAAAACTTAAAATCTTACTGACTTATAAATAAACAAAGAGTAAAGTAAAAGTAAATTTAACTTGATATTGGTGGTAATTTTGTTGGACACACACTTTTTTTTAAATTATTGCTAACTTCTTTCAATAGAAGTTGTAGAAAGAGACAAAACACTTTTAGTTTGTATACGACATTTCTATCACTCAGAAAACGTTGATTAAAAACATCACAAGTTGACATGTTTGGATTAATCTGAAATGTTTCAAATGTTTCATCTCTTTTGTTTTTGTTTCATTTGAAAAAGATAGCATGCAGCTAAAATTAGTTTAGTTGATGAATAGCAGAATCACCCCCATTGTAGTAAATACTGTTACTAATAATATGTTAATACCAAGTTGAACTTTTAAGTACTTTAGTCTATGTTTAAGAATAAGATGGTTTTGTTGATGCTGTAAAAAGTGACATCAGGTTTAGTATGATGTAAAGTATATTTCTGTTTGCTTTTTCTGCTTGTTTGCCTTCCAATTTCATAAAAATATTGCGTGTTGTGTTAAGTGTGTTTACAAGTGTATAGTCAATAGAGTTTCACCAAGTGCCGACTGTAAAGAGTAGAAATTCTAAAAAACTTACTATTAGTGTAGCAGCTTGATACAGATTCACCAGAGGGACTGTAGGGTTTCATCTCGTAATGGTTGCTACCACCAGTGGACTGGTGTTGGCTTCTATTACCAAATGGAGATGCATAGCTAAAACATAATTAAGTACTAAAAATAGGTAAAGAGTAGTGGTTTCGCAATCCATAGCATATTTAGGGCCATATTTTAACTTTAAATTAAAGATGTTGCAATTAGTTTAATCCTATTAATGCGAAGGTTTGTTTGTTTCTCCTTCATGCAAAAACTGCTGAAAAGATTTTCATGAAGTTTGGCACACTGATTGGGGGTAACTTGGATTAACACATAAGATAGCTTTTATCCCAACAAAATGTTCCTGTAGAATCATTAGCCACGCAGGCAGCAGCTAGTAATGATCTATAAAAGACCTCGTTAGTCAAGAGGTTAGCGTACTTGCCTGACGATACCAAGCAACCACTAAGCTCGAGTTCGATTTCTGACTGCAGATATTTGTGTGATAAACTTTTAGATGACTGCATTCCTGGGTTTGGGAGTGATTTTGTTATCTATTTAAGTATTTTAATGTATTAGTATCGTTGACTAACACACAGAACATCAGCATACAGTTTTATTTCCTTTGGGACTAGATTCATATTGATTCAATTATTGACTAAACAGGATAACTGAAAGGACAAGACAAATTTTAATATAAGCCGCCTTATATATTATATAGACTTGAACAGGTTTTATATTTTAAATATATTTTTTTATTGTAATATTTACTTTTTAAACATTAATTTTAAATAGTCCGCAAAAAGGCTTCACTTGCTGACACGCTATGTAGTATTTAGTTATACGAGTCATGACGTCACCAGCCTGCAAATGCGACTAGAGTCGCTGGGAACAATTTTTGTGCTTTGTTTACGTTATCGCATCTTGTATTTTGCGTCAGAAAAAAACTGTAAATTGTTTTTTTTATCTTTTTTTTAAAGATCGAAATGTTATCGATTTCGAACCGTTTCTAAAATTTTGGCTGGTGCTTAGGATGTAACCTATATAGACCATATTATCTTAACACCAAAACTTGGGGAGGCTATCTCTATCTGTAGATAGATTGTTAAGTTAAAAATGGCCCTAAGGTAGCTTATGCAATATAACAAACCTATCTCTCAACTGCGGCATGTCGTAAGGATTGTCTGGCCTCTGCATCCAGTATTCATTGCAAGTCCTCGTCAAATCTGGTCCTGTGTTGCCTTTGTCTCTATTGCTATAGGTCTTTGGTATACCTGAACATAGACATGACTAATGATAAAACATCTAATAGCTAAGAACAAACAAGTGAGTCTTTTTTTGTTAACGTTATCGTTAGATTATACTTCATAATTTATCTTGCGAGATTTTAAACTTTCGAGACACTTTTAACACTACTTGAAAGTAGTGTATTTACAAATTAACGTACTCTTTATCGATAGGCTATAATTTGTCAATAGCAAACTGTCAAATTGTAAACTGTTAACATACATTTAAGTAACAGGTGTCACGCTTAGGCTATCACTCTTTAACGATTGAACAGATAATTACATTTGAACAAAAGTTAAAATTATAAAATAACTAGCCGGCCCGGCGAACTTAACGCGCTAATCTCAGGAACTACATGCTCGATTTGATTAGTTACTTGTTCAGATATGAGCAGAGCACCAATAAAGAATGTTTCAAAATGGTGGGGGAGGGGAATTTTCTTATCATTTTTTCCACACAAACTGTTAGTAGCCGTTAATATCAACCTAAGCTTATTTCGCTGGGTCGGCTAGTTTTTAAGAGCTACCGTGTAAACTGTCAGTGGAAGGCAGTAAGTTCATCAGAGTAAGGTAATACCTGTTCTCGCAGCGGTGTATCCAGGTCTGGTGCTTCTATATTTGCACCAAACATACAGTATGACCGCACCAGCGGCCAACATGGCGACCGTGATGCCGATACCAACGTATAAGGTTATGTTGTTCTTGTATATCCCTACAAAAACATATAACTTAAAACATAAACGATAACCGTATTTATTAATTCTATTGACAAAAATGGTGGTGATTTTTTTTAACACTCAATAAACTTATTTTAAATTATCGCTATCACCTTGCAACGAAAGTAATAGAAATATAAAGAATACAGTTACTTGTAGCTAAGTGACATTTCCAAATATTTGTAATTTGTTTTTCTATTTTTAATCTATTCCTAAATCGCTGCACCTTTGCAAAATTTAGAGTTCCCTAGGGCAGTGTTTTAAGATTTTCTATATGTTTGTTGTATATAAATTATCTACCTAATATAACAAGTAATCGTTTTATATTATTTGCGGATAACATTTCAATAATATTTATGTCTAGTGACAGTTTTTCTGGTTATAATATAAATTCCAAATGAATATTGATAATCGAATTGTTAAACAGGAATAATAATTTATGAATTTTTTTAACAAAACCAAATTTATGCAATTTAATGTGAAATCAAAAACTAGTTAACTAAGTTTAATGTAAAATTTAAAAATGAATTAATGCAATAGAGATTAATCCTATTAATATTATAAATGCGAAAGTTTGTAAGTATGGATGTATGGATGTTTGTTACTCTTTCACGCTCGAATGGCTGAACGGATTTGTCTGAAATTTGGAAGACAGATAGATTGTGACCTGGATTAACATATAGGCTATTTTTAATCCCGATCGCACACCGGGTTTCTGTGAAAACGCGGGCGAAGCCGCAGGTAGCAGTTAGTAATTAATAATGAAAAATGTATTAGGCCACTAGTGGCCTAGCTCCATCAGTAACATGCAAACAAATTTGCAAAATAAATATATATTGACACTGACCTGCATTTACATAATGAAGACAGCGAATTATGTATAACTAAATAAAAAAAAATCAAAACAGCAAAATATGTCGACTGTAACGACAGTTGTAAAGATAGTGAAGAACTTGTTCGTACCGACAAGCTTAAAACGAAATTTTTTCACAAAATATGTTATGCAATGTGTATTAGTTTTTAATGCTATAGAAAAAAAATAAAAGCTTTACCTAACAAAAAATTACAAAAAGTTAAAAAAGTGGTGCATTTTGAAAACTTTTAACTGGAAAATCATTTGCCTATTTAAAAAAATCCTATTTTTTTGTAATTTTTTTGTTGACATGTTTCAATTAATCATTATACATCTGTTACCTGATGGTAAGAGATTCGAGCTGCCTAGTGACACCAATGGTGGTAATGGCGCATTGCCAACCTGAGGCCAGGATTTTAGTCCTCGAGCAATAGTAAGCTAGGTACCTTATTCTCCGAACCGGAATACGTCCGTGCGAGTCGCTGCGAAAGTCTACCACCTAGTCAGATGTCATTGTGTTAGTGACGGTAAGCCCATTCTCGCCTTTTACGAGCTGCCTGTGCCTAATACAATATTTTTTTTTATAATACATTTGTAAAATTTAAAAGAAGTAATTAAAAACCAACATCGGTTTCAATAAGTAGGTCAACTTATTGAACACTAACATCAAACACAAAAATAAGTCTTTTCTTCAATTTCCTGAGGATTATCAGATCTAGATTAGGCGACAACGGGACCACCTCAAAAGTAAGCTCTTTCAAATACAAAAAAAATGCTTAAGTAAGGACCGGCCAAACTTTAATACAAAGGAGTTAATGCTAAAATTATAAAGCGTTTTAAATATCATTTCCAAATTGTAATATTTACTTGTGTAAGCATGCATTTAAAATAGTACGAGTTAATATTTCGCTTGTTTGTCAGGCTTGGTCGTACCTAGCACGGGTCATGACGTCACCAGCCTGCGCATGCGACTGCGGTCAGCGGGAATCAATTGAATGCTTTGTTTACGTTGTAACCATACATTTTGTGTTTTTCGTCGGATGAAAATTATATATTTTTATTTAATTAGTATTAATTTCAAAAATCGAAAGTGTTATCAATTTCCATCAAAATTTGGTTGGTCTTTTATATGTCTCCTTGTATAAACATGTAATTATATAAACGTAACAATATGCTATAGCTAATTTTAAGTACTCACTAAGTCCAGCTGCACAAAGACCATCAACGCAAGCTGCATGCTGCAAGGTGGAACCAGTGCATGTCCCAATGCACTGTCTTCTACGGACCCTTACACACTCTTCACTGCAACTGGACCACGCAGTCCACGGGGACCAGGATCCTGTCGATTTACTACCATTTTTACTCGCAATTTGTGAATAGTTAACCGCTAGTCCGGGTACTTTTAATTGTTGGGTCAAAATATTTCACTTTCTGTGTAATATACATTTAATAATATATGTTATTTTTATGTGAAAATACAGTGGACAACGGCTCTACTGATAATAAGAGAGAACCGTACTTTACAGACAATATAGATGTTATAGGTGCGTCGCTGTGCAATTCTACTACCTGACTTTCCGGACCGAAGCATGAGTGTCAGTGAGACTGTTTGCCAGACAGCTTCCTACACACTATTACTCTTACAAAAGCGAACAAAATTTAAAAAAATATGTAATATAAGTATACATTAATATAAACAAGTATTAAAATATAAATCTGTATGTATAAATGAAAGTTGTAATAGTTACACTATTTATAACTCAGAAACGGCTCAACCAATTTTGTTGAAAATTGACGGGGAAAGGGACATAAGATACTTGTTATTCTGTTCGACTCTGAGAAAACTAGGAAAAACAACCTTTTTTTACAAACAAACTGAACGGGTAGAACGAAGTTCGCTGGAGCAGTTAACAATAAGTTTTAATAATGTTATTAATTAAACGCGTCAGTCTATTTGTTTGCTTAACCTAGTGTTTTTTTATATTATTAAAGAGGCATGCCCTTGTAAGTGAATTTTTCGCCATTCATCTGTGAACTTATGAAAAAATAGGCTCCGATCTAATTATAGAGAATAAAGTAGTGTTAGTTACGCTATTTATAACTTAAGAAAGGCTGAATCAGTTTTGCCGAAAATTGATGGAGAGGTAGCTTGGTACCAGTAAAAGGACTTAGAATATTTTTTACCCTGGTTGAATACGAGAAAGCTGAGAAAAACGACAATTTAATTTTTCCCATACAAACCGAACGGGTGGAACAAAGTTCCCTACAGCAGCTAGTCTAAATACATAAAAGAAAGTCGTGTTTGTTAAACTATTTATAACTTAAGAATGACTGAACCGATTTAGCTAAAAATTGTTGGGGAGGTAGTTAGGAAACTACGAAAAACAATATTTTAACTTAGCCTTTGTCGATTTGTGTAATTAATTATATTTGTCTATTATATTATAAGTGACTGTAATAATACTAATAATTCTACAATAGTAATATAAATTTATTTTCATTCCAAATTATTACTAACAAAATCTACAGTAATTAACTGATTAATTGCGTAATTGATTCATTACTTTAAAATTACTTTTTTTTTAACATTTTTTAAGTGATTTTGGATCCTTGGACCTTATCTATTAATATTATTAACTAATCTATTTAACTTAATTACCGTTTTGACACCTCAAGCAGTCGTCGTCTGCCTGAGTAGCCTGCCCCCTACAAGGTGCCCCACCATTGGCAGGAGCTGGCTCTGTGCAAGTCCTGACACGTTTCTTCCCATATGCCTGCGATCCACATCTGCAGGGAGTCCACGGAGACCAGTCTGTCCAACCCCCATTAACTATATAAAAAAAAGATAATTACAAACGGTGTTAGATAGGTAATACAAAAAAATAAAAACTGCCGATGAACACATGTTAAACACTGTCTAAATTTGGATTCTCAACCAATAAAAAGCTGCCACGTCATTTACGTGTAGCATTTTATTGATTAGATGTCAATTTTAGAGTGTGTTCAATTAAACATGAGTCTTCATATTTTTGTGCGGAGGCGGATAAAGTTTTTGACATTAATAAGTAGCAATTAACCCATAACCTTGCCGTTGACTTAAAGTAGTTAATGATGGTGATTCTGCTATTCATGAATTAAAATTATTTTAGATTTATGCTTTCTCTTTCAAATTAAACAAAAATAAAAGAGATAGAACATTTTAGACATGTTAGATTAGTTCGGATCAGGGATGTTGCGAATATCAGCATCAGCATCAGCCGATTATCAGCATTGTTTTCAACATCAGCATCCGAATCAGCATCCGCATTAATCGATGCTGATTTATTGCTGATATTCAGGTCGTGACATGTCCGTTGAATGCGCGGCTTTCATTCCGCGGAGGGAATTTTTGACCATTCAAATATCATAAATCCTTAATTTTTGTCACAATTAGTAAACAAACACTTTGACTTCTTACTGATTTTTTTAAGTAATTGATCTAGGAGCATAGTAATGCAGCCGCCAAGACGAGCCAAGCGTAGCGTAAGGGATTACTACCTACCTTCTCTCAAAGTCTTTTGTAGTGTATTTGATAGGTCATATTCTCAGAATATGCTGTCAATAATAGACAAACTCTCAATCGAATAGTTCTAATATTTTAAATTTTATTGATATCTGAAACACACCGATTTCGTCACTGACACACTCACTGATATACTGACACACTGATGATCATCATAATTTTCGGCTACTTCCTAAAGTGCTAGAAGACTAGGTATGTAATCTAAGTTTAGTATACAACCAACTAAAAATTCATAAACTTATGACTTTAAATGAAATGAGAATTTACTTTTTAATGAGGGTGAAAGTTTGTTTGAGACTTTAAAATTTTAGAGTACTTCCTAAAGTGCTAGAAAGCCGAAATATGGTATGTAGGTAAACAAAGTTCAGAATACAAAAAACACTACCGTGCTTCCAAATAAACTAATAACTTTAGCCACCCATCCCCTTAAATTGGAGAGTATAATATCACTCTGGTATAGTATCAATAAACTATAAAAGAAAAATAGACAAAGACAGAGAATGATATATAAAAACCGGAACCTTTGATGTGTAAGAAATGCACCCCAAAAATAGAAAAAATAATACTGCAAAGACTATCTAGCAACTTATAAAAAGAACTGAAATCAAACAATAAAAATTTCGTGTAAATGTTGCCAAGACGACCACATAAGGTTTGCCTTGTGAAAAGATATCAGTTCCTGTATAGGTATATTATTATACTCTTTGATCAGTTCTCATGTAGAGCCAAGCTCCTGAATCTACACGGCCTAACTCTACCGACCCTAACTACATAAATTCTATGCATCAGTAATATGGCTTGGCTGTTTCGTTACTTCAGAAACTAAATATTCACATCGACTCCACGATGGTAGCTAAACGGCGAAGCCATATATTTTTAATGATATGTAGAATTTGTGAAGTTAGGTTCGGTAGCGCTAGGTCGTGTAGATTCAGAAGTTTGGCTCTACATGAGATCTGTTATCTTTTTCACAGGACAAACATTATGTGGTTGCCTTGACAACATTTTAAATGACATGTTTTCGGTGAGATATCTTAAACTTTATACATATATATAATTCTTGTGTTCGTGTGTTTGTCACTGAACTCCTCTTAGATGACTGGAATGATTTTGATGAATTTTTTTGTGTGTACTTAAGGGGATTCGAGAATGGTTTAGATTCACAATTTGGTCTGCTGGAAAATGTTTTTCAAGTAATTTTTTAATAATAAATATACGGGTATTTAATAATAAGAATACGGGTATTATGCCAAGCGATACGAAGTTTGCTGGGTCGGCTAGGAGTTTTATAAATAATGTCTCCGCCATTAAAAAGTGAAGTATGGACGTACTTTATATTAGTAAATAAAGATGTACTCATTGGGAAAGGATTATTCTTGTAATTAAAACAAACTTGCCCGTGGATTGGGTAAGTGTCTGGTTGACGATAGGTTTGCCAACTATCACATTGTGGGTCTAAAGTACGTAAGACTAATTACAGTTAATCTGGTTGACATCTGCCTACTTCTTCAGGGAAATGAGCGTGAACATACATACATTTTTTTAATTAAATCAGCATCTGCATCAGCATGAGCTGATATTAAAAAAACCTACATCAGCAACAACCCTGGTTCGGATATTTCAAATTAAGATGTTTTAATATTCCGCGTGATAGATTAAACGTCTACAGTAATGTCGTATATAATCTAATTAAAGAGCACTAAAAGTGTTTGTCCTTTTCTATTACTTTCGTTAAAAGAAGATAGCGATAACAATCACCACCATTTTCTCTGATCGTTTTTAAGACGTGTTTCTTGATCTATAAATACCAGTTAAAAACATCAAGATATATAATATCTATAACACGAAATAAACTAGAAAAAATTCAGACAAGGTGAAATTGAAATACTACAAGTATCACTGTCATATATACGTCAGTCATTTGCAATTGATATACGAGTATGTAGTTTTGTAATATTGTAGGCTACCTTTTTCTTTTACACTACAAAGTTACTGGACCG
>NJDC01000178.1:116976-130041 GCA_002245475.1 Calephelis virginiensis
GGGACTGAGTATCGGTCTGTAACAATGGGATCTCAACAGTAGCTACTGGAAGCTTGTAATACAATATACATCTGCTCTTTAAAAAGTTTCTTTAGATTGTTAAAATGCTTTATGATAAAAAGCTTTTAGGGATCGATGGAATGAGGATAAGTGGTCAGAACTTGATGTATGATATAAAAGGTAATGTATAATATTAATGAGTTAATAGCTCAATAAAAAATTGTTCTATAACCCCGAAAAAACGTTTGTTTCATGAATTTAGAAACATCTCCATCGCGTGGCTAAACAGAGAAACAAACAAAACTTTTTTTTATGATATTGGAAAGCAAACAAGCAGACGGATTTCCTGATGGTAAGAAATTCACACCGCCTAGAGACACCAAAGGTGGTAATGGTAAACTTACTCTTACCCCGGCCTAACACCCCGGCCTCATGTTGGCAACGCACCATTACCACCTTTGGTGTCTCAAGGCGACGTGAATTTCTTATTATCATGATATCCGTCCAATAATATGAAAATCCAATAAAATGAAATAATCACTCTATCTATTAAAAAAACTTCATTAAAATAAGTCCTGTCCCTGTCACACATAGGGACAGAAAGCGGATAGCGACTCTATTTTATACTAAGTAGTGATGATAAGGTGTCTCTCCCGGTAGTTAGAACAAGCTGTCATCTTAGACACTGCAGGTATTACTAAATACATATCTTGACGCCAGTCCTTGTGGGGTAGGTAGAGAGTATCGAGTGCCAGACCTCACGATCCTGACAAACCTGTCTGGCTTCCTTCACATTCATTGCAGTTTTCATACAAACACGCCGGTTTCGGAGACTCTTTACACCACCCTCGGATAATGTCTGAGTAATCTGATCGTGGAATATCAACCTAGGTCTCCCAGGGTACCTACATCCATCCACATTCGCATTGTATATCTGCTTTGTCAATTTTTCATCTGTCATTCTTTCCACATGACCGAACCCGCGGAGCATGCGCTTTTACTGTATTACTGGAGGTATTACTGGGTCACTATAATATGGCTAGAATCTTAGGCTGCGTGTTTAAGTATACCGGCTACCTTACTCCTTCAGGATGTTACTTGACAGTGTCAAATATTGACATTATAGGGAAAGGCAGATAACAGATCCCTACCCAGACAAATTGCTTTATATCACTTTACCACCAGCAGTCTACCTGCTATTTGGACGACACAGATAATTAAAAAAAAAAGTATCTTCACGCCCATATCCCCGAAGAGGTAGGCAGAGGCACAACCAGGGCACCTACGACTAGCCGAAGATACTAAGTCCCACAATGTGATAGGTGGCACATATCCTATCCCGGGCAACATTTTTTTAATAGAAAATTGGAAAAAAACCCAATTTTCGTTTTGTTGCCTGACCCAGGATTTAAACCCGGGACCTCATGCAGTCAAGTTCAACAACTGAACCGCTAGAACACAGAGGCGATAATTTAAATCATAGCTTACTTGATGCAAGTCAGTCAAACTAGGTTTTAAAGTCCTTGAAGGAGGTTTTCAGATTGTTTTATTTAATCCTCACTCCTAAACTCAGTGCTCACTACTCTTGTGTTTAGATTTTAGTGTGTGGAGTTCGGTGAACTTGTTTAGGTTTCCAGTATGACAGCGGCATCTTCCGTTTCTTTAGTGCGATTTAATATAAGCAGGAAATACGTCAATTGTCTTTATTTCTTTAAACATTACTCATAATAATATCCTCCTACATAACTACACAGTAAAAATATGGATCAGTATGGAAACTGCGCCTAGTTGATAAAATATTTTCCTACACTTCATTGAAAGAATGGGGTTGCAATGTTATTTTTTTATCAATTGAATTAGATAAATTCGCAGTTTACAAAGGTAATATGGCGTCAGCTAATCCCGACAAGAAACGAATATGCTAAAGGCATTTTAAAAAGACCGCGAAAAGATTATAGCAATGTAAATGTGATCACTACCAATCATCTTAACGCGGCACCGTGAAAACTACCTACGAACCTCATCGATGCGTATGTTTATGAGTGTGCTGTATTGAACAATTGTAAGAAGTTTCTATACTGTGTCAGATTTGTACTGTGATGAGGGTCTTTATGTAAAAGCAATCAAAGCTTTGTTTGAGCTAGCTTGGCTAGCTTAATGGATTGTGCTTCAAGTATCGTACCAACAATGGAATCAATCTACGCTTGTAATTGATCTCTCTAAATCCTTGGCATAAGTGTAAGCGTACATACCTAACACTACCGACCACTTACTAGGCTCGGGTTCGATTCCTGGTAGAGAAGGCATTTGTGTGATAAACATATATGTGTGTATTTTCTGATAATGGTATTTATTAAATTTAGGCTAGTATCTATTTTATTATTATTATTTGTCGCCTCTGTGGTCTAGCGGTCCGGGTATTGGATTTGACTGCATGAGGACTGCATGAGAAAATTGGATTTTTCCAATTTTCTTATAAAAAATGTTGGTCGGGATTGGAAATGAGCCCGGTTGGCGATAGGCTTGCCACCTATCACATTGTGGGAATTAGTGTCTTCGGCTAGTCGTGGGTGCCTTGGTTGTACCTCTGCCTACCTCTTCGGGGATATGGGCGTGAAGATACTTTTTTTTTTATTATTATTATTTGCAAATTTTGGTATTAACATAAAATCATATCTTCTCGTCGGGAGCCATCGCCTTATCTAATTCCTGCTACCATTATGATAACGTTCAGTAGGTGTGGATATGGGCTTTCCGTAGACTACCATACCTAACGCCTCCATCCATGGAGACGTACCTATAACACATACGTAACATCTACGTTGTCAATATTTATTTGAGACTGGATTTTAATGGGACAAGAGCGAACCAGTAACCGGATCTGATGGGGATAAAAGGCAACTCTGGCTGCGTTCCGATCTGGTGGTAGATTTTTGTATTAGCAAAAACAATACAATCTATTAACTCTGGTATGATATCAATGCATCATAAGTGCCCTTTTCGGTGGTCCATATGAAATAACTAATTTTACTGAAAAATAGATACAGTATATGTTATAGGTGCATCGCTTTTTTTGCCGGGATGTAAAGTGAAGTGCAAGTTTAAAATATTCCGATAAATTGCTAATCTATCTGTTAAAGTCACAATGTCACATACAAAGGACATTTATGCCATACGTAATATGTTCTTGACTTTAAAGTCATATTGTCAGTAACAAAGGATATTTATGCTATGCGTGTGGCGTTTATTTCTGGAGTCAGTAAATTGTCTCCACATTTTAATGTTTACGCAGTGTGGGGACACTAATTTAAAATCGTCGCCTTTGAACTTGTTTGTTTAAACTTGATATTCAGTTTTAGAGCAGGAGAATATTTTGAAAGGAAACAGTAAGTTTAGAGTATTAATTACACTAACTTCTTTGAGTTTTCAGATGGTTAAATACTCAAAGACTACCTATTCCCTATTCTTGCTGATATAAGTATATTGCTTGTGACTGCCTTGTTCCGATTTGGGTGATTAAAGTAACTGGTACACTTGCACGCTGTCTTATTTCTTAAAAAAGTCTTCAAGTTTCCATCTACTGATATGTACGTACTACTACTACTTTTACTACTACTACCATAACGGTGTTTTTAACGACATCAAAAATAGTAATGGTTTTTTAACAAATGGAAGCTAGGATTTTAAATATCTAGCAGTCTACAGACAAGCAGGATTAGTTGCAAAATAAATAGTATAAACAATACTTTAATTTTTCTTATACTAATTGTTAGCCACTGTTAATATTAGGTGATAATATGAAATTTGCCTTACGGGAAGTTAATATGTGAATAAATTAAAAAGTAGGTACTTACAAGCAAACTCAATATAAATAGCCTGACTCCTAATCTTCCCCCGACTGTTCCACGCGTAACACTCACAACTGTATTTCCCCCCAAAATACTCATCCAATTCTGTCCTCGTCACGTTCAATTCAGCCTCCACAACCCGAACTCCATTCTGTGGGTCGACATGCTCTAATTGAATCGTCTTTTCTGTCCTTACGTCGTTACATTTGAAAAAAACTTGCAACGCGTTAGCCGCTCTACATAGCAAAGTGGCTGGTTTTGTCCGGAGGACATAAGAGTTCTTTGGTTCCAGCAAGAAGATTGGTAGGCCATCGATGGTTTCGTCGTTTTCTGGTAGTGGTATGTAGTCATCTTCGTCGACGACTGGTTTGAAGTCTGATAAGTATGGGTCAAAGTTTAGGAGGCCGTCTGGATGAATGTACTCTGGACGAGTTTCTTTTTCTGTAGTGTGTTCTGTGTCTGAAAAAAAAACAAAAAATATTTTATTATTAATAAATAGTTTTAATTATTAATCCAAGTAGTATAAACCATATTTAAACAAAATTAAGGGCAGACTACTTCAAATTTCTAGTCAACGTCAATTATCAAAACTGTTAAACGTAGGTTTGTATCTAGATTGTAATTACCACACAAATATCTATTTATTCCATGTTACTGAACCTAATTACACTAAAAACTGTAAAGGCCACGTAAGAATTTATCAGCGACTACAAAACTAAACAAAAAGTAATGTTATTTTTATGACATTTGTATCAAAGCAGACCGCTTTGTGGCTGCTCTGGAATGAATGCAAGGGACTAGCTTCACCTTTGTGAAATATCGAGCGATTAAGAATTTGATGTCACTTCTTGGTCGCTGGTCAATAAGATTAAATTAAATGTTGACTTTGAAAGAACTCGCCCTAAATCTCCAATACTGACTAGACTAGAGAGAATATTCATTTTTCACGTCATGTTTTGACGCCACCCATGGTCAAAGCTTTTATTGGATTTTTATTGAATTTCATGTAAGTACATATTCAGTAAATTACGTCAATTTTGTTAGCATTTTGGACAATTTTGTTTAGTTAAGGAGCGCATGTTAACCTATCTATCTATGTACCTATAAAACTAAATTGCTGTTCGTTAGTCTCGCTAAATCTCGAGAATGGCTGTACCGATTTGGCTAAGTGCGCATGTTAACCTATCTATCTATGTACCTAATAAGAATAATATCTTAACATATATAAATTACGTGTCACGTTGTTTGTCCGCGATGCACTCCTAACTACTTATCCGATTTGAATCAAATTTACACACCGTGTGCAGAGTGATCCAAATTGAAAGATAGGATAGCTTACATCTCAATTTATAATCAAAAAAATTAATATCCGAGCGAAGCCGGAATAAGCAGATATATAAAACTAAATTGCTGTTCGTTAGTCTCGCTAAATCTCGAAAATGACTGTACCGATTTGGCTAATTTTAGTTTTAAATTGTTTGTTCAATTGCAGCGAAATATCAAAAGATAGTAAAAAGGGAAAAACTGGACACTAGGAAAAACAACATTTTAATAGACAGAATATAGTTCATGACTAAATTAGTGTATGATGTAGCAATTTCCACGTTGCTGACGAATCTCATTCGATGAGCTTGAGTAATTAGGTACCTGAGGCATTATTTCACTGTAGATGTCAGATTTGGTTTAACTTTCTATCACATAGGTACCTATGACTAATTTTGAATAATTTCACTCCGATTTTATAGGGTACCTAGGTAGGTAACTTAATGCAAATTTAAACTAGACTAATGACAGACCGCAGACGCTAACGCTCAAGCCAAAAACTAGTTAAAAAATAACTCTGATTATGATGTTAGTTAGGTAGGTTGGTATAAACAAATGGACTTTTAAACAGTAGTGGGAAAAATTTTCATCCCTATATTCTGTTAGCTCGGGATCATAATGCTAATAAGTATGATACCTATGATATGAAAATCATACCTACATCGAAGGACATAGGTCATAGCTACCTACCTATATAATATTTTTATAATATTTCTTTAGCTAAGTAGGTATACCTACACTTTATTAAAAATGTTTTACCTTCCTACCCATCACAGGTATTGTAATATTGTAGATTTTAGTTAAATTGAAAACCACGTTTGTATTAGGTATTAAACGTACCTAAATACGGTTAGTTTAGTGTTAGGTAGGTACCTAGTTTAAATGTTAGTTTATTGCGGAAAAGTTGTAATAACGTGTGTAGGTGTACAATTGTAGGTGTATATTGTTATAAACGTCTGACATACCTACCTACCTACCTATTGATTTTTTAAAATATGATATTTTTAAAAGAATAAAAAGTAACTAGGTATCTTTGCGTCCTTAGCACGGCTTCGGTACCTACTTAGGCAGAGGCACCCAAGATTAGGCTAAGTTAGGATTAAGTACTAGGTACAAATTTGATAGGTAGTAAGTCTAACGCCAACTAGGCACAGATCAAATCCCGAGCTATACCTACTGTTTTTATATAAAATTGTACAAACATTCTTTTTATTTCCCGACCTAAGAGTAGAACCCGGGACATGTCGTCCAGATCAACATTGGACCGCTAGACTAAAGAATAGATCATGAAATTTTAATTTGTTATACTTTTTTTCTTCATAATAGGTAGATAGGTAGGTATGATACGAGCAAACAAGCAGTCGCTTTTCTGATAGAAAGAGACGACTATTACATCCCTGTCTATAGACAACTTTTACTGGTGCATCTCTATCTTATGGTCTGAAAGCTATTTGAGTCAAGTTCAAGTCGCTCGACTATCCTACTCTCCAACACGGAACACGACAGTGCTGAGCACTGATGCTACCGCAGGAACAGGTAAAGCAGTATCACCAATTACGACGACACAGTACTCTACCTCCTGGTAATGTCCAACTATACTAGTCAATTCATTTAGTAGCCTTACTATATTAGGTATATTACCTACCTATCAAATTACCTACCTAATACATACTACATTTATTTTACGAAAAATGTATTTCTCGGTTTCATAAAAAAATACTTGGATACACAAGCGTAGCCGTAGGAAAAGCTTACACATAAAAAATCGTGGACAATAATATTTACTAATCTCTGATAAATCTAAATTGTTAATGAACGGATTACGGATAGATTCGGTAGAACGGATACTAAAAACTTTTATATTACCAAAAAAGCCCACAGGTAATTATTTTTAAGCAACTAACTATTCTTAAGCATTTATTAATCCAACAAGTGTGTAGGTGTAGTTTTTTTTTTTAATTTTAAGTTTTTTCTAGGGTACGTTTCGGAGATATAAGGTAGCAAGCATGATATGCAAAAGTTCTAACCTTCGAATTGCACTTAAATATTCAATTAATAAATTGCACTTACCACCATTCCTAACTTTTCCAATAACCGCCATAAATAATACAAACATAAACAAATACTTTAACCGGCACATCACTAATTTCACTTATAATAAAAAAAAACACTATTTTTCATCGATTTACTTTCATTATACCTGAAATCTTTGGTTATTTACCGTTTTAAATTAAGCTTCGCGAAAGCATCCTCCCCGCGCGACGATCCGGGACGTACTGCCGGCGTACACCATATATACATCCTATAGTATAATTATAATAGACCAAGAGGTCGTGATTATTTCTATGAATCAAAAATGCAATAATTTTTTTCTTTTAATTATTAGCTATTAAAATTATCAGCTATTGAAATGATTTGGATTTTTGATTGAGTCGAAAGACAAAGTTTAAGTATTTAACCAAACAAGGTGTAAAACATCAATCCATTAAATTAATAAATTAACAATGTTAAACTATTTACAACTGTAAAGTTAACAGAGCTTGAAATTTGTTAGTTCACACTTATTTAATAATTGGCTAATTTTTTCCTTATTTGGAAAAATCTTTTAATCTAACATGACATTACTTTTATTTTATATCAAATCTTTCCTCTTTATTTATTAGTACAGATTTTTGTTATTGTCAATCTAGACTTTCAAACACTATCAAATAAATTAATTTATTACTTTTAAATGTTTATCAAAATGCTATTAAATATATGTCAATATCAGTAAATTTGTTGCATTTGAGTGTAAAAACGTACGCTTAAGACATACACGTACATAATATGTAAACGTGCGGAGACTTTCAAAAAAATGCTTGACTCTACATGCTGACATGAAGCATAAAAGCCAACATGCTATTAACTCTCCGCCTATAACCTACATAGAGTTTTGTATGTATGGTGTGACATGGGAATTGCTCACTCGATATGGTGTTGTAATTAAGGGTTTTTGAGTTTAATTAACAACTTATCGTGTAACTGCCGCGTTTGAAATGTTAACGCTTCGCACTCACGATAGCTCTAGTCAGAAAATATTTAAAACTAAATTGAGTTCTGTGACAATTCGTACAAATAGATATTAATTTCTTTTATGATATTGGAAGGCAAACTAGCACATGAATATCGGTTAGAAAATCAAGCTGCTTACAGACACCTAAGGTTATAATGGTGCGTTGCTAACTTGAACCCAGGGTGTTAAATTGATTTGTCCCTTACCATCAGACATAACTGATACCTGACATTAAAGAAACCGCGAGCTCTCTTCCTATACTTACCATAGACTTCCGTATGCTGTGACATGGGAATTATTTCTTGATATGGTGTGCTTATTAAAGGTTTTAAGTGTAATTAACAACTTACCGTCAGTTACTGCCGCCTTTGAGGTGTTAACGATTCATACTCTCAACTTTCTTTTTATGTAATACGAGTATGTTGCCTCTTGTGTTTTCCTGATTACTAACATAAGATTGGAAAAGCTATTGCAATAGTCAAAATGTAGAGCCAGATTTTTAATCAGATACGAAAGCGAACAAGCTTATGGATCTCCTGAAAAAAGACAACTGCAACCTCTCCAGATCATAAATGTTATGGATAGGTCGTTTCAGTATAGTGAAGGCGTTAAGCTTAACGTACAAGCTGGCTTCCTTACCCCACAGACTGGACGACAGTGCAACGTACAGTATTATGGTGGACGTCTACCTTTCGAGCAAATCGAGTACTTTACCAGTGACCTTGTTGGTAGAAAAACATTTAATATATGACTGCTTTTACAAGCTAGATAGGCTGGGTAAAGGCGATGGTGTTTTCTACACAGGGGATCTGAATAAACTCGCAATTTGATCCTATTTTGGTCTTAGGCTCGATTGAAGAAAATAAGCCAACTACTTTCTTTATAAGAAACTCATAAGAAGACTTCAATTTTAAAACGAGTGAACTAACACCATGACCAAGACAAGATGGTGGAGGTTCTAGGCAACTGATCTTGGTTAGGATCACTGCCTTGCCTTCTGTCGTCGTATGTTAGCTAGTTTATCATTGTCATATTGTATCATAGGTCGGTAAAGTCTGTAGTCGGTAGTCTGTATCTGTGGTAGGGTCTATGGTGTAGGTAGTCTATACCAGTACCAGCAATAGATACCGGTCATTAAATATTTACCATTGTTCATCAATTTTACTATGTTATACTTACCATCACAAAATCTGCTGCAATATAACCTTTACGCTTCAGGTTCGATTCCTGACGAGAGCAGGCATTTGTGTGATGAACATTTACATGCCTGAATCAGACGTATTAAACCTCAGCAATTATATTTTGAAATAACAAATTTGTTGTAAATAAATACACTTGTTTAAGCATTTCTATGTATTAGTCGCCTCTGTGGTCTAGCGGTCCGGGTGTTGGACTTGACTGCATGAGGTCCTGGGTTCGAATCCCGGGTCGGCCGAAAAAAATTTGTAAGTAAAAAAAAATGTTGGTCGGGATTGGAAATGTGCCCGGTTGGCGATAGGCTTGCCACCTATCACATTGTGGGACTTAGTGTCTTCGGCTAGTCGTGGGTGCCTTGGTTGTACCTCTGCCTACCTCTTCGGGGATATGGGCGTGAAGATACTTTTTTTTTCTATGTATTAGTATCATTGTCTAACACACCCATAACGCAAGCATATAGTTTGCTTACTTTGGAGTTAGACTTGATAAGAGTATTTTGTCCCGTGGTGTTTACTTATTTATTTATCCTTACCCAATTACAAAATTGAAGACAAATAAATACATACATACACACATATCCTCACGCCAAGTCCGATACAGGGTTAGCAAAAAGTATCCTTGCAGATCTACTTAGCTTTGTCTATATTAATTATTACCCTTTCATACAAAAACTCCAATTCGAAAAGTTTCTACACCATCCTCGGATAAAACATAAGCGATCTGATAGTAGAATGCCAACCTAGATCTCCCCGTCAATCAATCTTCGTCAATCTTTCATCCGTCATTATTTTCAGTCAATCTATTCAGTAACAAATTTTGTTTTAATAACAATTAAATTAGTATATTCACGACAAATGCCCTATAGGGGTAAACAGAGCCACAACTACAACCCACGACTAGCCGAAGACACTAAGTTAAGTGCGAAAGCGAAAGTGCGAAGTGATATTTTTTTTTGAAAGACAGCAACTGGATCCTAAATGGTCCCACATAAGTTTTATCAATATCCTACTAAAAAAAAGTTATACTTAATGATGCATAAAATGTTTCGCTTGTTGACACCTCAACAATGACGAGCATCAAATAAAAAAGGCGGACAAAGAGGGATCGTGATAAAATGAATATAGGACCACCTTGGAATCATGACCTTTCTTTTTAAAAAAGAACCATCAAGTTTGGGTGGTTATTTCCAAGAGATTGCATAGCAACAATAACGCAACAAAATACCTACAAAGTTAAAAAAACATGCAGTTGAATTGAGAACTCCTTCTTTTTCAATAAGTAATTTCAATAAACCCCAAAACCTACATGTCGGCAATTAGGTACATACCTAACTAAGAACGAGAAGAAAGAACGTCACATCAGTTACAAACAAAAAACCGCACTTCAATCGGTCCATTCGTAAAAAAGCTACGGTGCCACAGACAGATGCACACAGACACGTCAAACTTATAACAATATCCCTCTCTTTCCGTCGGGAGTACAATATAGATCCACCATCGAAGCAAAAGCAACAAATGGCACAGCGTCAACTTTGAAGTAGAGGCTCTGCAAAACCTAAATCCATTTTTTATGAAAATCCGTGGTAATTGGCATGATTATTTTAGAAACTAGCGATTTACTACAAACTATTATTAATTTGAAATTTCCAACCGCAAATTGTGTTTTGTGAAGACATGTAAGTAGAGCCATCTAGTGGGAGTGCTCGAACTAAATAAACACGTTACAACCCTTAGTATCAAAAGCTCGAAAAAGTTAGTCACAAAAAGTTTCTGAGCTTTCAACAAATTAGTTATTATAAATACCAATAGATGGCAGTAATATAAACTTAGTAAGAGACATCTAGTTATTATTTGCAGAACTACTATGAATGTCCACAACCAGCCTTCTAAATTCACAAAAGCTTCACAACAATTTAACATGTAGTTTTGGCGCCACTGAATGGAAAAGACGATCGTAGTTTTTTTTCAGAATTACTCAATTTAGTATTTAAATTAAGTGAAATTAGTCAATTTCATTGACATTTCGCACCATTTTACCATATAGTTCACAAATGAAGTGATCATGAGAAAAAATATGTATTAAGTATATTTTATTTTCTCTGAATAAGCTCGACGATTAACGTTTATTTTCTAATTTTTATTAATTTAAGTCTAGTTTTGTTAAATCGGATAATTTGATTCAAATTTCAACTTATCTCATGGCAAACGCTCATGCCAAACACGAAAAAAAAACAATATGACAGCGAGTTTTGGCGGGATGAATTTTTTTGGTGAGTATTTCAACAGATGATATGGTGGGAATTTATTCAAATTTTAAGTTTGTCCTTTTGGTTTAATACGTTAATTTATTAGCTTCATAATTGCATTTGAAAAATGCCTTATTTGCTTATAGTTTTTGCAGAAAAGAGTTTTTTTTTAAATGGGCATTGGCCAGCTGTGTCCATAGTATGGTACACTATTAAGCATAGTGTGCAATAGTGTGTTGTACAGTTAACCACGATTGTAGACACTTAACCATTAAAAATATGGTTCCTACATCTAATAAAGAATTACGTCTTGCGATATTATGAAATACATTTTTATTGTTTTCAACTTACAACAAATTAAGTTAGCTTCAAAATAATGGTAAAATATCAGACTTAACATTTTTTCCATCTAAAATTAAAGGCAGTGTTATCAATTACGAGTATTTCAAGTAAGTAACCAATTTCAATAATCAACTTCAAAAATTGAAATTTATTTTGTCAATGAATTACTTATAAATATTGTGTATTTGTGACAATTATAAATAAATATCCCTGGACAAGTTACACAAATTGAATCTAACCCCAAAGTAAGTAAATTATATGCTTATGTTATGGGTGTTAGTCAACGATTCTAATACATAGAAATACTTAAATAGATACCAGGATATAAATTTAATAAACACCCAGACCCGGAAATGCAGACATCTAAATGACGCAAATCATGACACAAATGCCTGCCCCTGTCGGGAATCGAACCCGAGCCTCGCGGATGATCGGTGTAGTTAGGCGTGTACGCTAGCCACTCGACCAGCGAGGCGGTCGACAATTTTTTTTTCCAGCAGATCTTCGTATTTTGGATTTCGAGGTTTTGCTCTTATTGGTTATATGAATTCCATAGGTGAAATGAACGTTTTAGTTGTAGAAATCGGTGATTGGGTAAGTCTACAAACTGACGAAGGGGCCTTCACATGTCCTCCCCGTTTTCTAAATGTCGTTTTAATGCGGCCCATCTGTAAAAAAACGAAAAATGGAAGATTCAGACACTCGTTAGTACAGAGTTAGCCATGGTTAACTGTGGGACATGGTAATTTGAATCTAAAAAAGAAAAAAATAATAAAAATATTAACTATGAACTTAAAACCTAAATGATTAAAACTTATATGATCATAAAGCTTAATATTTTCGGCAAGCCTTTTCATTTATTATTTTGTATTACATTTATTTCATATATTCAGAGATTAGTAAATATATATCGTCTTTGATATATTGTAGAAAAGTAAGTATTCATTAGTCGCCTCTGTGGTCTAGCGGTCCGGGTGTTGGACTTGAATGCATGAGGTCCTGGGTTCGAATCCCGGGTCGGCCAACATAAATAAAATTGGATTTTTCCAATTTTCTAA
>NJDC01000179.1:17147-70009 GCA_002245475.1 Calephelis virginiensis
TTCGTCACATTTTGTTATAAAAACCGTCGTCAATAATATTGTTAAAATTATAAAAAGCAACTGAAAATAATGTTTGTTTTCCATTAGGATTACTTTTTATGACAATTTTTTAATGTTAACAATTTTTTAATAAAATTCCAATTCTATTAAGGAGAAGCAAGAGTCCACTAATGTTTTATAGATCGTAGAGTCTATAGTTTTCTAGATTGTAGAGACTTTACGACCCAGAAAACTTAAGTGGATTAATACAGGTACCAATGAGGTTTTATGAGAGTTCAAACTTCTAATACAGGTCGATGCGATATCTGACCCCCTTAAGAATACTTACAAAGTAGGTATTGTAAGGAGGTCAGATATTGGTGTTGTTTGCTGTTGGTGTCTGCAACTGCCAATTTAATATGTTTCGGTTGTGAAGGCCTTTCATATACGTTTACTCATATAGGCAGGAATAGGAACCTAAAATCGCAGTCTCGGTTTACCAGTGAGCCATAAGGATCTTTGGTGTTTATATTGACTGTGTATGCTTGTCAGAAAATCCTTTTTTTATGATGATGGTAGGCAAACAAGACGAAGGGTTTCCTGATGGTAAGAAGTTCAAGCCGCCTAGAGACCCCAAAGTTGGTAATGGTGCGTTGCCAACCTGAGGCCGTCATGTTAGGCGTCGAGCAAAAGTAAGTTTACTGGCTACCTTACCCTCCGAACTGGAACACGGAAACGGAACGAACGGCAAGCATTGGACGTTATCGCGGCAGGAATAGGTAAGGCGGCGGTATCAATCCGGGTGAGTCGCTGCAAAACTCCAAATACGGAGGTACTCAATTCGTCTGCATGTTGTTACATGATTGCTCGGTTAAAAAAGAATTGATTTTGATACTTCTTCTTTCGAAAGGTAGGCCACGATTTCGAGGTGGCCTTATATAAATTTTATCAAGATCAGACTACTTACTGATTAGTATGTATAAGTTTTTCATCTACAGGTTTTTTGCAGTTTTAAGGATTGTGCACACTTAGACGGGCCTCAGCGTGTTGGTTCGGGGTGCATCGCATTGCACAGTATATTTAAACACAAATTCGCCCGTCATAGGGTGCTTTGCTTCATATAAAATGTATGAAAGAAAGGAGAAAGAAAATTTCACATTAACCTTACAAGAGGCACTTGTGACGCGTCCAAATAATACTAAAAAATCTACCACCGGATTAGAACCCTGCCACACTAAGAAGATCTAGCCAAAAAAAATCAGCAGGCCTGACTTTTTTTCCTCATTTTGAAATATGTATACAATAATTAGTTAAAGTACATTGTATTAATAAGAGTATGACATGAGAAGCAAATAAAGAAGAAAGAGCTCAATATTCAACAATGGTATTGGCATACCTTTTTTACAACAACAATTTTATTATTGGTAATATTGGTATACCTTTTTTATATAATTTCAATTTACCACAGTTTTAAATTTATTAATTGGACGTCTTTTATACAATATTGAAGTATATACATATAATATATTCATATATATTTATATGAAAGCGATATACGATATAGCGATGCGCTCTGATGCGACCAGCCAAATGTGTGCGATATCCATTACGGTGCACAAATTATTTGTAGTAGAGTCAACTCAAGAACGAGGCTATCAATATCTTATAATATTAAAATACTTAGCTTCTGTCTTTCATTAGATCAAAATCTGGCCAGCATAAAGTTTTATAGCTTTATTTAAAATAATCTATTTATCTACTATTTTTAATTTGGCAATTGGCAATGAATTGAGAATTCGGGACATTGTCAATCATCGTCCCCTTATATAATAAGAAGCTCTGTCAGAAGCTATGTAAGAAGAAGATACTTTACCCCCGTATCTACATAATATATTTTTAACTAAACTATGAATGCAGCTTTATCGATTACAATGTCTTTAATCAACTATTTTTCCGCTCTTTAATAATTATAATTACATAGATTTGTGTACTAATATTTGACGCAAATTCATTTATTCTTTTTTCGAGAACTATGTATAATTGCGTTATATCAATTTGTACAATTTGTCCAGAGATTAATTACAACAGTATTGTTAAACCATCCCAGTAACATATCATGATAATTATCACGAGTTTTTCTAGATTAGTTGTTTATTGAATCTATGATAATAGTAAGCCTTAACCTTACCTTGTATTCTACCAAATCCTTCATGTTTACCACCCTGAAGCTGAAGCACAGAATGACAAATGAATCAAGCCACAGCGTCTTTTCTACGATTCACTTCAATAAGTCTTTATCTATGCACCATAATATAATGTTTATCTAAATTAAACTGTACAATTGCCGCAGTTATATAGATATGAATAATAAACTTAACAATTGTTCTTAGGGGACAATTATATAACTGTACTTATGAACAATAAAATAATTCACTTTTACAAGGCGATAGTGATGTTTTGTTCGATGTCCACTTCGAATAACGTAGGAAACAGTTTCGTTTTGGCACCTAAAACTTGGATGTTTACCAAGGAGATGAACTATTGGCGATGTTTCGGTATACCGTTTTAAATAGGTATACAGTTTATTGACTTATTTACATCTCGTAAATGTAGAGTCCATGGTTCACTTGCTCACGGAAGTACAAATAAGTTTGAGTTCAGAGCTAAGGGTTATAGTAGAAGAATCAAATCTACATCCCATACCTACGCCGAGCTGGCAACATAATGAAACATGTTTTTAATAAATTTATTATATTATAATTTATATTAAAAAAAAGTGTGTGTGTACTTATGTACACGCGTTAGAAGTTATACTTCTTCGGCGTACTAAGATAAAAATCTTTTTAAAAACTAAAATGTTATCTATAGCTAACTTCATAGCTAACTTCATCATGTCGGTTTTTCGTGACGGTGTGCGCGCGCATCCTAAAAATTTACCCTCATCATTTTTCCCTAACGCGCCAAAAAGAAGTATAATTTCAATGGATTGCCTCAAAAAATCTTGGACAGAATATTTTTAATTATTGAAAACAAAATATATTTTAATATTTTCAATTTTTTTGGAGGCAACCCTATATAATGTTCACAATAGATAGCCCTCATTATTGAAGTTATTGATCAGTATGTATACCTAGGTCAAACTGTCCAGTTAGGTAAATCTAATTTCAAGAAAGAGGTCGATCGTCGAATCCAATTAGGATGGGCAGCATCCGGGAAGCTAAAGGGTATCTTTTTGTCCAAATTACCGCAGAGCCTAAATTGGAAAGTCTTCGGCCAGTGTGTGTTACCGGTGATGACATACGTAACTGAGACTTGGCCGTTAATTGTGGGCCTCTTAAATAAGCTCAGAGTCCTTCAGCGTGCCATGAAGAGAGCTATGTTCGGTGTTTCTCTGCGAAATATGATCCGCAATTCGGTGATCCTTAAGAGAACTAGAGTAACCAACATAGTCCAGAGAGTCAGCAAGGTGAAGTGGCAATGGGCAGGCCACATTACTCGAAGAACCGACAACCGCTGAGGAAGAAAGGTTCTCGAATGGCGGCCCCGCACCGGAGGACGTAGCGTTGGATGACCTCCCATGCACCCGGTTGACTAATGATCTGGTCAAAGTCAGGGGGAGTCGCTGGATACAAGCGGCTAGTTACCGTGGCTTGTGGCGCTCTTTGGGGGAGGCCTATGTCCAGCAGTGGACGTCCTCCGGGTGATGATGAATCAAGTGAAAGTTACACATGGCAACTCCGGTAAAACCCAACACATAGCAACCCAACTCCTGCACATTTTACGCCTTACACTCATGGTAGGGCCAAGTCAAGTTACACCTAAGTCTTACACTTGAACTTGACTTGGCCCTACCATGAACGCTTATAGCGGTATTACTTCCGTGTTGATAAAATAAATAGACAGAGGTACAACCAGAGCACCCTCGACTAGCCGAAGGCACTAAGTCCCATAATGTGATAGGTGGCATAGGGCATATATCCACCCAGACAACGTTATTATTATTAGAAAATTGAAAAAATACATTTTTCCATTTTTTTGCTCCCCGACTCGGGGATCGAACCTAGGACCTCAAGAAGTCAAGTCCGACACTGGACCGCTAGACCACAGTGGCGACTATATGTATATAATTATACGCAGTCAAACTGCAAAAACCGACTCTGACCGATTTTATGAGGTACCACTTCGCGATTAGATCATTTTTTTTCGAAAGAAAGCAAATGTTTCCAAAATGGTCTCATTTAAATTTTATGGACATCCTACTAGTAGTTTTTAATATTGCATACATTTTTCACTTCAAGATACATGAAAAATATATGTACTACTAGCTGTTTCCTGCGGCTTCGCCCGCGTTTTCGCAGGAACCCGTTGTGGGATCGGGATTAAAATTAGCCTATATGTAAATCCAGGTCACAATCTATCTGTGTTCCAAATTTCAGACAAATCCGTTCAGACATTCAAGTTTGAAAGAGTAACAAACATACACACATCATTACAAACTTTTGCATTTATAATATTAGTAGGTTAAGTATAACTCAAAAACCAGTAGTCGAATTATGACATAACTAATACGGGACTACCTCGGAATCATGACCTATCTTTCTAAAAAAGAACCATCAAAATCGGTTGACTATTGGTCGAGTAATCGCGTGACAAACATACAAAATGAAATAAAAAAAACGTACACTCGAATTGAGAATCTCGTCCTTTTTTTGAGTCGGTTAAAATATTGCAACATTAGATGAAAATAATTTTAAAAAAATGAAAAATTATTCCGTACAGAGTTTATTTAGGCTAACCAAACCGATCAAAATTTTAATAATTCTTGTTGGGTTTCGTGTTCTGTAGATGACTTTACTATACATTACGTAGCAATCCTTGGTCTTAAAATGTTGTAAGAACAGGTTTACTTTTATTTCTATTTTTTTATATATACATACCTATGCTATGTTCCCCTCGAAAAGTGACCGCCCAGAATATTCAGAATATTCATGAAAAATGTAATATTTATTTTTGTTTTAATTGTTCAAACTTTAATATTTATCAAGTTATCTAATTTTTTACGTATCGTCTGTAACGTTGACTAATATTTTTTACCGTAACTCCTACATTTTTGGCTGGATTTTATTTCTCTGTATTATTTCTAAAAGCTTGTTAGTTAGTTTAACGGACTTACTAACATTTCTTTTTAAAGTAGGTAATCGAGTATATAGCTCTTAATCTTCTTATTTTTATGATATTGGAAGGCAAACAAGCAGACGGATTTCCTGAGGAAAGATAGAAAGAAATTCACGCCGCCTAGAGACACCAAAGGTGGTAATGGTAATAGTGCGTTGCCAACCTGAGGCCAGGATGTTACGCGTGGACTCGCATCACGCGTAACCAGACAGGCCAATTTCGATAATTATTATTTTGCTGTTTTGGTTACTATGAGGAAAAGGTTCTTATGAAAAGTAAAACCGAGAAGGTTATAGGGAAAATGGGAAAACAATCCATACAGGTATGTACTACTGTTAGCAGCTGGTAATATCTAGAGATACGAATCTTGATCTTGCAAGATCAAGATTCCACCAAGATCTTGAGTGAATTTCCAAGATTCAATCTTGAAAGCCTTGAATTTCAAAATCCCGTTCGCAATCTTGACAATACAGTCCAAGATTGTAACAAGATTTCGAGATTTTAAGATTGAGCGCGGGTAAAGTGTAAACGTCATAGGTTGTTGTAACTTATTGTTCTTCATATTACTTAAATTATAGGTTATAATTTGTGGTCTCATTGCATTATTGCATTTATTTTATTTAAGTCAGTGAAATGTTGATTGTTACTTGTTCATTTTTAAAATAAACGTTGATTATTGTTTTCATACAATGTTGTTTAATTGACTTAATAAAAAATATACTTAATTATATTACACAGAGGCGGATTAAATGTAGAGAGCATCCTAGGCAAACCTCTTTAGCACCCCTCTATTAGAGATAACTAGGTAGACCAGGACATGTGTACTTGAGCATGAAAGAATATGTGATGAGAGTGAAGAAAGTAAGAAGTACCGAAGGAACATGGAAATCCATGATGCCCCTCTGGAACCAGATCTGACTGTGTACGTGTTTTGACATTATCATTAATTTTGTTATTGTGTTTCTTTGTTCAAAAACTTCCGCGCGCGCCTTTTTATAATCTCGCGCCCCTAGGCACGTGCCTACTTTGCCTTAAGGACAATACGCCTCTGATATTACATAATATTATAATACTGGTTAATATCAATTTGCAGTATTTGATACCTACAAAAAACCCATTTTTTTCAATTATTTTAATCAATCTCGAAAAACTTAAAAATCTGGATTCGCGACCAAGATCTCGACCCGAATCTCAACAAAATCTCGAACTGACCAATCTTGATCCAAAAAAAGACGCCAAGATCTTGAATAGTCAATCTTGGTCCAAGATTACATTCCCTACCTATACCTGCTTCGATTTTTCGAAAAGGGGGTTAACAATTATTAAGGGTTATTTTTAACTTTTGAGCCCCCAATAGAAAAATAATGTGTGTGTCTGCGGCATCATAACTTTTGAATGGATGGACCGAAGTCGATGTGGATTTTTTAAGAAAGGTGAAAGATGGTTGTTAGCAACATTATGTTTAGTTTTTGCCCGAGGTTAATACTTTTTTTTTAAGTTTGGCAGTATTATGTCATGAGTAACTGATAAGTAGGCTTGACGAAAAAACAGTCATCTATTGATACCAAAGATAAATAATACGTAATATATAAATACCATAAGTGTTATACTAATATACATATTTCTCTATATTATGGTCACGATCTTTGACTACGTGGGATAGTTATCTAGTAGCCTCCCATCCATTATGGAACACTACAATAACGAATTTGAACTTATGACAGGATTAGGAAATTTAGTGTTATCAATCCGGGAAAAAATATTGTACAGCACTCTACTACTAAATTTGATGTTCATGTTTGGAGGATAGTTGGAGAACTTATGAGTCCGCATTGCTAACATTGAAAAGCTTTAATAAACCCCGATAAAACATGCACCGTCTTTTTAATAAACACGGAGTAGGTGTCAACTTTATTCCTACTCGTACTTTAGTTCATGTTTATTAATGAGGCGGGTGATGTTTAACCGCCACGTTGCTCGAGGGGCTAGCGCACACACGAACCTTGGATTCGACTCCCGATGGTGACAGGCATTTCTATAATGAACATTTTAGTATTTGCATTTCTGTGTCTGGGTGTTATTTAATTTATTCTGGTATCTATTTAAGTATTTCTACCCCTAACTTTTGATTTAGATAGATTTGCTAACTTTGGAGTTAGATTCAATATGTGTAACTTGTCCATAGATATTATTATTATCATAATTTATTTACATTTATAATTGTTATTACCACACACAGACCTGCAACCATATAACACGTCTATTTTTGCGTTGGGGGCTAGAAAGGCTTATTATCCTAACAATACATTGTAAAAGCATCACCCATAGCGTCTTCATGCAGCGTGAATCTCTTATCAGAAGATTTATTTTTATTGGAAAATCCATTTAAAAACGTGTCGCTGTTATTATCCTTTCATTTACATCTACTTGTTAATATAATCAGCAAAAGCTTTTGACGAGTTAACAAGTTATTTTCCCCTACTCTCAGCTGAGCTTGATCCTTTGATGTTTCCATACACACTCAAGCAAATAGACGATTTGCGTGATGGAAAGAACTTTGACACATATATACTAATGTCAATGTCGTGCTGAGTATTGTACCCAAATATCTGTGGTCTAGCAGTGTTGGATTTGCCTTCACGAGGTCTCGGGTTTTAGCCCCAAATCGGGCAACCAAAAGAAAATGTGTTTCTTCTATTTTCTAATGAAAAGAACATCGTGGGACAGTGTCTTTGTCTATTCGTGGAATGGTTTTTTGGTTGTACCACTGTTAACTTTTATTTTTTATTGTTAGTTATATTCTCCTCACCGTAACTTATCACCAATTATATATACAGATATGATCTAAAACATATTGTTAATTACTTATCTAAAGACTGACCACCCCTTTGGACTAGCGCAATGTTTCCTGAACATTGTTCTGTCATGGCCCGGTAGTTTTCTTAGTGCCTTTTCGTGACCCTCTTAACACTTTTAAACACAAACTGCATACGTTAGATTACCTACCCCCCGAGCCTTGTCGTGGCGGGGGGGCTGAGTAGCTGGGGTCGAGCCGGGGCCCCGGTGAAACCAATTCGGACCAGGGAAGGCGCCTCTCAGTACCCCTCTCTGTCCAAGAGGGGACACGAGGAGCGTGTGGTGGGCCATTTGGCCAACGTGGGTTGGCAGAAAGCAGTCCTGCGGAAGAGGGGGGCTGGCTTTCCATGGGCTAGCCATTTAAATGAAGAGATAAAAAAATGCTAAAATCCCGTAGACATAAGCGGACGGCATGCAGCGCAAGCGCTCGCAGTTTTCACGTTTCTGTCGATCGCTGTCAAATGTTGCGACCCAGTATTTAATTAAAATTGTCCGGTACCGGGTCGCGACCCAGCATTTGGGAAACACTGGTTAGCGTAAATACACCTAAATTTACCAACCAACCGCGAGGCTCATATTTGATTTCCGACAAGGGCATTTGTGTGATAAACATCTAGATGTCCGCATTTCTAGGTCTGCATGTATTTAGCAAAATTAATATAATGATATCTATTTAATTCTGTGTATTTGTATAATTGACTAACACCCATAACACAAGCTTATAATTTGATTACTTTGAGGTTAGATTCGATTTGTGTAATTTGTCAAAAAAAAGACTATTTCTAAACACTGACATCAAAAAGAACTAAACACTCCTTTACGACAATTTTATTGAATTGATAATACTTTTAATAGAGGTAGTGGGTTCATAAAACAGCCGATTCAATGCACGATAGTCATAAATTCTTTATCTTAAGCTGCAATTAATACATTTACAGTTTCAATGTTCCTAAAGTTTACAAAAATTATCTTTATTATTTTTTTTCACCCACCACGTTAGATAAAATGAATTGAAAACTGTTTCGCACTTGTAATAATTCTGTAGATCTTTTCTGCTGTGTGAAAATAACCAGGTAAACTATCAAACAGACAAAAAGCATCAAACTATTGCTGTACATTGTTAAATTCCAAATTTTTTTGCCAGCTTATACAGCTTATTACAGTATAAATGCGAAATCGTGTATAGTCTTCCGTCTCTACATAAAAATGATTAAACTGATTTCAATAAATTTTAATACAAAAGATTGGAAAAGGACAAAGGCTGATATCTCAACTCGCCCTGTGGGAGAGCTAAATGTCTGATATCCTCCTCCTCCTCCATCGAATCCTCAAACAAAATCTAGCTAAATGTACAAACATTTGATTTTGGAAAACTGTTGGACGATTTTTATGGGATTCCCCTGCTTTTTCCTCTAAACCTAATTGTTGTTGTTATCATACAAGGGGCAGTAACCGATTGAGAAATTCCCATCTACTCATCTAAAGAAAACAAATGCATACATGCATAATTAATGTATATACGGTACGTATATCAAAACAACATTTTAACCATTTTTTAGTCTGTTTCTTTCCGGCTTATCTCTGAAACGGCTGGACCCATGTTGACGGGCATTTCACTAACAGATAGCTGTTGTAACGAGTATAGGGGGGCAGCTGCCTCCCCTAAGAGAGCGTTCACTTAGACCTGCAACTGTCCAAATGCCCGAAAACCGTTTAAACAACATTGGTACATACTTAGGTCAAGCGTGGACAAAAAACTGTAAAAGAAAAAAAAATACAAACACACTTAGAGATAAAGAAAGAGAGACGTCAAATTTATTTAGCCTAGGATTTCCTTTGTCTGCCAGCTATACCATAGCCATCCTGGCTACGCCCATTAAAGCTTCTTTTATTTCAGACTTTTTTTGTCGAATTCCCCATGGATGAAGTTGCCGGCACAGCTAGATTAGAACTAAATTTTTACTAGTGTCATGCTACTTCATAACGTGTATTACCAGAGACTATTAATATTTACTAAACCGACATTATAAATTACCCGCGTTGCTGTTTTTTTAATGATAAAGACCTTTCCTGTCCTCTTACTTTTGTACGACGTGAGTCTGCCTCACGTTGTACAAAAGTAAAAGCTCTCCTGATGACATCATACGCTTATACACCATAGATGTTATTGATGTGTGACTATTGATCTCATGACCGATATCTAAGGCCTTTGAATTCGTGTGTACCGGCTACACTAGCCGTCAACATAGAACATGACAGTGACAAGCACTGACGCTGTAACAAAAGAAATAGATGTGGCAGTAGTACCATTCCGAGTTCCGACAAGCTATGATAATATTAATTACTAGGTAGGTGTACCTAGTGTAGTAATTACTAGGTAATAGGTACAGCTAGTATAAAAATTACTAGGGATATTAGGTTAGGGGATTGTTCTTGTAGTACCGTCCGTCATAACTAAGTATTATGAACTCTTTCAGGCAAGGGCAGGGCCAAAAACACGGAGCTGCTGGCTAGCTTGCTGGTATACCTGCTGGCTTGCTGACTTACTCACTCACTGGCTTGCTGGCCTGTTGGCCTACTGGCCTGCGAACTTGTTGGCATGCTGGCCTGCTAGCTTGCTGGCCTGCTGACTTGCTGGCTTACTCGCTCACTGGCTTGCTGGTTTGCTGGTCTCCTGGCCTGTAGACTTATTGGCCCATTGTCCTGTGAGCCTTATTCGCTCACTGGCTTGCTGGGTAACTGGCCGTTGGCCTATTGGCCAGTTGACCTATTAGCCTGTTGGACTGATGGTTTGCTGGCTTACTCGCTCACAGACTTGCAGGCTTACTCGCTCACGGACTTGCTAGTTTAACGGCCTGTTGGCTTCGTGGATAGTTCGCCTATTAGCCTGGCTTGCTGGCTTACTCGCTTACTAGCTGATCTGTTTGCCTATTGATCAGTTGGCCCACTGGCCTGTTGGACTGTTGGCCTGTTGGCCTATTGGCCCGATGACATGTTGGCCTATTAGCCTGTTTGCCTGTTAGCCTTTGGCCTGCTGGCTTGTTGGCTTACTCGCTCTCAAACTTGCTGGCCTATTAGTCTTATGAATTGTTTGCCTATTGACCTATTGGCCTTCACCTCTGCCTACCACTAGGGATATGGGAGTAAATGAAATGCACTTTTTCCCATGACAGATGGATTTATATAATACTTGTTATCGTCGGCACTTGGTGGAATTCCATTATATACACACTTTTTTGTAGTAAAGACTTGTACTTATCCACTATACACGTTATGTAATACTTTTCGTTACTCTATAGCCAACCGGTTTCACTTTTTACAGCATCATCAGGGCTTTGAGACTAAAGATAAAAAGACTGTTTTAGTTTAATGTTCAGTACTTATTTGGTTGGATGTAACATCCAACTTTATCGAACATGCTGTAAAAGTGAAAGGGGTTGGCTATAGAGTTACAAATTATCAAAAAAGTTGAGGTGGCAAGGGACATCCTGATGGTGAGAACTTATAACTTATAGAGTCAGACAGAGAAACATGCGCACGCCGCACAGCTTACAATAGCTTATTATAGCAAAAAGTATCGTTACCTACAACATTTCGTGAGAAGTTTTCCGTGTAGCCCCCTTTCACAGCGCGCAAAAAGAACTTCGTTCCAATAAAGTGTATAGTGGATAAGTACAACTGTTTACTACCATACCACAAAAAAGGATTTATAAAGAAAATTGCAGGCAAACATATCGCGAACCACAAATTTGTATACAATATTAATATCTAACATTGGTCGGTTTGTAGTATTTAGTTTGTAAAAATTACTAAGTGATATCATTTTGGGCAGATAAATATACCAGTTTGACGCAAACCAAGTACGTAAGCGTGACGAGTGGTATGTGTTTACTTGCTATTTCAGTTGGGTACATAATAGTTATATAACTAGTACCTACTTATGTATATCGCTTCTAGTGGTCTAGCGTTACGGCGCTGGACTTGACTTCACAAGGTCCTGGGTTCGAACCCCGGTCGAGGAACTTGTTTTTGAATTTTGATTTTAACAATAAGAAAATGTGTCAATTTCTTTAAAATAATAAAAACGCTGTCCGGGATTAAATATGTGCCCAGTAGGCGAAAGGTTTGCCACTCTGTTATCACATTGTGGGACTAAGTGTCTTTAGCTAGCCTGTAGATTAGATAGATTTCGAGATGATCCCACATAAGTTTATGAATGAAGTCGTCAAAATATATCTAAATTTATACATTACCATAAAATTCATAAACCACGATTTCAAAATTCGAACCACGACCGTTTCAAAAAAGAAACGTCAAAAGTTCGTTATCGGCCATGTAATTGAGTAAGCAACGAAAAAGATAGAGTGGAATTGGTAACCTCCTCCTTTTAGAATCGGTTAAAAATAGTATAAATAAGAGGTAGGTAGAAGGTGAATTTATTATGCCTTCTTTACCTATTCATAATTACATCTAGTCTACAGGTTCATAGTCGACACTTAGTGAATTTGTATTGCGGTTATGAAAAATCACTTGTGTACTAATTACTGTAACACGTTAACATTATTTCAGGGTAGGTAATACGTCTGGTAATACAATAAAAGTGTTCTTGTAAAAGGAGTGGTAGTTTCGTAGTTTACGAGTTTTAAATAAACACTCGCTTTTCTACGTAGGTATATTAATAGATTTAGTTAAGCAATTACTTTTTGTAACGTTAATGTTTTTCGAAGAAATATTACGTACTACTACGATTTTCAGAAGAAACTGAATAGTTACAGATCATTGACTCAACATTTTGTACGACGATTTCTATTCAGTGACGTAAAGCAATATACTGTGATTACGCACCGACTAATATTATAAATGACATTAATAATTGTAATTGAATGCCTATAAATTATTACTTCTCGATAAAGTACCCACCTACATACCAAAGACAATATATATATTTACTAATCTCTGTACATACATACTTTCGACGTATTTGTGAACTCTACATTTTTATTACTACTGAGTAGTGACATCTATTTGATATTGTTATAACTTTTGTGTTGCAGCGCCATCTTTTAAAATATATTGGTACCCTTTTGTAAGAAAGTACACTAACTCAGAACATCTTCTTCCAGATCTCTATAAGATGTTACTGTAGGTTCCTTTTTCCTTTCTTTAGGTTTTGGCCTATACGTTAGTATTTTGCCATTAGTCAAATAGAAATTTGCATCAAGTTTTATATAAATTTCAATTCATTATAATTAGTCGTCAGTCTTAAGTCGTCAGAAAGTCAAGTCAAGCTCTTGAGTAAAGTGGTGGCCTCATTACTCAAGCTCAAGTAATGAGATTTGGCGGCAACGAGGAAATACACGATACGCTAATTTCTTCTTGATTATTTCATTTGTGCTCTTGCACTAAACAAAATTGTACAAAATGCCACCAAAATTGACTAATTTCACTCAATATCAACACGAAATTCAATAATTACGAAAAAAACTTCGACCATCTTTTTTCTCGATGGCGCCAAAACCCTACTGTAGGTTTTATATTGAACAAATACGTACAGAATTATCACACGACATCAACCACAAATCGATTTTTGACAGTTCTAAAACAAACTAGTTACGAACTGCTAGCTCTATTTTGAGCTATCCAAACTAAAATCGAAATAATTTGCTGGTAATTGCTATTTTTTAATTTTATTCTGACTTGCCCGATAGTTGGAGCTAAATTTCGAAACGAAAACGCTCAAATTTTAAGTTAGGAGAATTGGTGTGTAAGCATATATTAAATTAGGTACTTAATAGAAAAAGTATATTTTCGCCCATATCCCCCAAGAGATAGGCAGAGGCACTTCCAAGGCACCCACGGCTAGCCGAAGACACAGTCCCACAATGTGATAGGTGGCAAGCTTATCGTTACCCGGGCACATATCCAATCCCGGGCAATGCTTTTAGAAAGAAAATAAAAAAAAATATTTTCTTTTTGTTAGAAAATTGAAAATATACATTTCCTATTCTTTTGTTGCCCGACCCAGGATTCGAACCCAGGACCTCAAGAAATCAAGTTCGGCGCCGGACCGCTAGACCACAGAGGCGATTACCGTTGTATTATTCCCCACTCTATTGTACACTGTAATGTCCCCACCTCAATATTATTTATCTCACTAGTGTGCGTTAGTGCGCACGTCGCACAGATTATACTACTAGTGCGCAGTCAGGACCGACGTGTGTCAATCGCTACATACTTCGATCAATAGCGTAGGTAAGTGTACATAGTACTTTATAATTTGTAGCTTAAGTACGCCATTTCAGTTGCTCGTTGTTTTATATTATCGGTGGTTGAGTTTTTCTAATAATAAGTAGTTTTATTATTTTCGTTTGGTTCTAATAGAGGTAATAAGTGAATCAGCTTGATTGACTGTTTTTGAATTTATCCTAAATATTATGCAGTTTTTCTAAGTATCTAAAAAGTTACTATTTTTCATGTCGCTGTTCACATATATTTTTTTATTATAATGGAAATCAAACAAGCACACGAATTTCCTGATGGTAAGAAATTCACGCCACCTAGAGACACCAAGGGTGGTAATGGTGAGCTGCCAACCTGAGGCCGGGATGTTAGGCCTCGAGCAAAAGAGGGATTACTGACTACTTTACCCTCTGAACCGGAACATATCAACTGCAAGCATTGGACATTATGGCGGCAGGAATAGGTAAGGCGGTGGTACCAATCCGGGCGAGTCGCTGCAAAACTCTACCATCTAGTAGGATGTCACGGTGTTAATGACGTCAAGCCAATGCTCGCCTTTTACGAGCTGCCTGGCTGGGAGGCAGATGGTCCATTTTGCGAAGGAGCCCGGACCAACACGGGGCAAGATATCATATCGCTGTAATCCGTGTTCTTTAATACCACCGATGTGATACTTAACACCAAAATGATAAGAAATATCAGTCTGTGTCCTAGTCCTAGATATATGAAACCGATGTTTCGATTCATGATCTACGCATAGTTATGTCACATCGGTGGATTGCTTTATCATATCGGTAGGTTGCTTTATCATCTCGGTGAGTCGTTTTATCATATCGGTAGATCCCATGTAATTTCGTTAAGTATACGAAGAAACAATAGAACATACATTAAACACATACACTGTATATACACTTATATAAAAACAAACAAATATTTATACATACATATACATTGTATACATACTAATCTACATAGACTGACAAAATCATTAATACGATACCACTGGGTAGTTTTTTTAATGTTATAGGGAGGCAAACAAGCAGACGGATTTCCTGATGGTAATGGTGCGTTGCCAACCTGAGGTTGGGATGTTAGGCCTCGCGCAAAAGTAAGTTTACCGGCTACCTTGCCCTCTGAACCGGAACAGGTCATGACGTTATGGCGGCAGGAATTGCTGCGAAACTCTACCACCTAGTCAGATGTCACGTTATTAGTGATGGTAAGCCTATGCTCGCCTTTTACGAGCTGCTTGGCAAGGAAGGCAGATGGTCTATTTTGCAAAGGAGCCCGGACCAACACGGGGAAAAATGTAAAAGTATTATTAGGAGAGCTCTGTACCTATTCAGTAATGTACATACTACATACGTCTATAGGCTGAAATGATGATGGTGAGGTGGAGCAAATAAACGCATTAAAGGATTTCCTTGAATTTGGCTTTAGTTAAAAAACTGTAAGTTAATCATATTAAAAAAACAAAATAATGAATAGATAAAAAAAATAAAAACTTAATTTTGTTTTAGAATGCCGAGGACAAAACTAACAGAAGAGGAGAAAAAAGAGAGAAAGAGGTTGCTGGAAAGAATAAGAAAAGCTAAAATCAAATGCGATCCAGTGTTAAGAGAAGAGCATTTAAGAAAAGATAGAGAACGATTAGCTAGACGAAAGGCGGCTGGACTTATCCGAACCCGAAGCCAAATGACTGCACATGCACGTGGCATTGCACAAATAAACAACCGAATTAGTGCCCGTGCATATTATCACAGGAAAAAAGCAAAGGCCAATGTTGCCCGAAACAACCAAACAAGTGTTTCAGTGACCAACGATGTCAGAGAATCGCCTTCGAAAAATCGAGATAATAAGCCTGGTATTTCTCAAGAACTAATTACACCACATAGCCCAAGGTTAATGCTACAGAATGTCCGATGTAATAGTCCTAATCTGAGTTTTGATGCCATAATACCGAGTAGTTCTCACTATTTACGTACAAGCATTTCTCTAGATTTGTCAGTAGCATCTCCTCTACGAACGCCAAGTATTAGTTCAATAAATTCAGAAGAATTACCATCAAGTCAAAACAGTCCTAACTTAGAGTCGTCCCTTGCAACTAATAACTTGAATCAAGACATAAAAATGAAGTTTCGTAAATATCAAAAATTTAAATCTCAGCAAATATGCGATTTAAAAAACAAATTGGCAAAGGCTAATAAAGAGAAACTGATGTTCAAAAAGAGATACATGAGACTATATCAAGAGTTTAAGAAATTCAAACAAAAAACAACAAAATTTAGAAGTGAAACAAATCCCGAAGAAACCAAATAATACGAACCTGCAAAAACGTATCCAATAAAAACTCAATTTTTTGACAATGATGACAATTAAAATCTTTGCCCAGGAAAAAGGACACTGTTACACGAAATAAAGTAAAAAACAGAAAAGGTTGATGAAATACACAATAGGTAAATAATTTACACAAAAAATACTTGACTTGGGGTCGACTAAATCAATTATGTCAACTTCACAAGAATGAGGCCGTTTTGAGTCACACATCCAAAATTGAACATGAGAAATACATGTCTATGGAACTATAAGAACATGGACCTCTCATAACATCTTTACAACGAAATCGGGTTATAAAAGAAAACAACGCTACTGAAGTTCTTAGTAGTATTTGCTATAATATTTTTGAATGGAATGCCAACTCCAAAGACGTGGTTTATTCAAATTGGAAGATGATAAAAAAAATACAAAACAGAGCGGATTAGTAAAATAACGATTAATGTAGAAAAGGTAAAAATGACGAACCATTGTAAATGATTAATAATATATTTGAAGATAATTTGAAACCGTTCTTGACACATTGCAGTAAAAAACGAAATCAAAGCCATGCTTCTAAGGACTATAAACAAAACATGACTGAAAAGGATTGTTTTTTTTATGATATTGGAAGGCAAACAAACAGACGGATTTCCTGATGGTAGGAAATTCACGTCGCCTAGAGACACCAAAAGTGGTAATGGTGCATTGCCAACCTGAAGCCGGGATGTTAGGCCTCGAGCAAAAGTAAGTATTCCGGCTGCCTTTACCTCCAAACCGGAACACGTCATGACGTTATAGCGGCAGGAATAGGTAAGGCGGTGGTACCAATCCGGGTGAGTCGCTGCGAAACTCTACCATCTAGTCAGATTTCACGGTGTTAGTGACGGTAAGCCTATACTCGCCTTTTACGAGCTGCCTGGCAGGAAGGCAGATGGTCTATTCTGTAAAGGAGCCCGGACCAACACGGGTTCACATTGACTTCAGTGAGAACTACAGCACCAAGTACGGCTCAATCGTCACAACGAATCAACAATTCGTATTACACACTGCTGTAATTAACGATGAAATTGAGGAAAAAAATAAAAACTCAATGTTTCTGCACTATAAGTTTTTTTGACGCTGCTACCGCCGTTTAGGTTCACCTAGTCTGTATATTAGAAGAATTGAAGGTAGTTCCATCTGTTTAGAAGATTATATTTATTATTTCGAATTTTCCGTCAGGCCAGTACCAGAATAAGACAATTTTTTATATTGTGTCCCAACTTAGTATTGACTGCTCTTCTCTGACTAACATAACATAGAACTATAGTAAATGTGGGCATGGGAAAGGCGCCAGATGGAGTAGTTGGGCTACTAAAGAGAATGGCGGATCTATTTGTTGCACTGGATGGTGATATGAATAATATAGATTCTTTTGTGAACAATTTAAATTCTACTGTCCAAAACGTGAATGTAAGTACTCTGGAAGAATATAAAGTAGAAGAATAGGATTGGCTTTTCCCTACTAATTTAAATACATTTCACGGAATACTGCAAGCCAGACAAGTGGTTTGGACTAAATAATTTAAAAATCGTATAGTTTTACGTCGTCTTTCTTGTGTAGAACAAGAATGTATAAAAGACTAGCTGCTACCTGCGGCTTCGCCCGCGTTTTCGCAGAAACCCGGTGTGCGATCGGGATTTAAAATAGCCTATATGTTAATCCAGGTCACAATCTATCTGTCTTCCAAATTTCAGACAAATCCGTTCAGCCATTCGAGCGTGAAAGAGTAACAAACATCCATACATCCATACTTACAAACTTATGCATTTATAATATTAATAGGAAATAGGATGTTGTAAAATGCCAACACGGAAAACATCTAGAACATTTGTCTACTAACCACGAAATTAAGTATAAACCTCAGCTTGCTAATCCTAATAATAAGAAATCCACCACTAAATCAAAAATAGATAAAACTAAAGTGCGACCAGTAAAGTTAGGTGACAACTTAATTTTGTTCCTATGGTCATCTTATTCAAAGTATTCTACACAAAATGCGGATCCTAGATTGTCCTCTTCAACATTATCAGAAAATGTTGTGTTTAACTATGCAGATCTTAATCAGATCGTAGTTAACCTTACTGTTCACTTCTAGAAAATATTGATACGAATATTTTAGTTGATTTAGAGGAGCATCTGAGAGCGTTTCAAATCCTACCGTGGAAGACAGTGATACTGATGAAGAAATAGTTAGCATACAATCTAAAATTAAGTTCACAAAAAAGAATGAGCTTCGTGAGCAAATTTATTACACCAAACAGAGATATTTATATATTTGGTGTTAAGTTATTTTATTGTGGTCTGATTTGTTTTAATTAATTTATAATGCTAATTGTTGCAACTAATAATAATTATAAACATACTTATACAATTATAATTATATGTAAGTGCTATGATTAACTATGTATATATAGTCCCTTTTAAATTAAACTTCTAATTAAAGTACAGTCACGTGCAATGAAAAGTATACACGGGCAGATTTTCAAATAAATGTTCACTCTTAAAATTTCAAAAACAAATAACTACTTAACAATTCAACTATGTAACCATACGACTTTCTCACAATAATGTATACATCTTTTGCAAAAATATGTACATATATTGTTTTCAGGTATTTATATTCACGCAAAAATATGTATCCATTATGAATTACAATAATATGTAAACGATATTATTTTACAAAAATGTAATCAATACTGTTTCACAATAATGTATGCAATAATACCTGTGAGTTTTTTCTTAAATATGTATACACTTATAAAACTTTAACAGTTTTCACTATTTTGAAGAAATGGTATTCATTTCAATAATATGTAAATAGCGTAATTTTCCTTTTAATGTAAACATTCGTTTTTATCTTGTAAATTTTGCTAAGAAGGTAGGCAGAAAGGGGCAGCGAGCGGTGGCATGGAATGTTTTATTGGGTTATGCTTTACCTATCTACCCTCAACAACCTATTGCAGTGCATTTCAGAATAAATCGTTACTTATACAGGGTTACAGGGTAAGTTGACCTAGATCCGTTGAGGGCGTACAGCCATCATTTCTTATTATTTGATTGGGCCCTATTAAAATGGATAATATTACTAGCGAAGATCGAAGCAATTTATTAGGCGGTTTGTCACTCAATCTGATGTGACGCGTGTGCGCACGTGTGTATGTGTGTGCGCGCGTGTGCGCGTGTGTGCGTGTGTGCGTGTGTGCGTGTGCGCGTGTGCGCGTGTGCGCGCGCGCGTGTGTGTGTGTGTTATCAGTGATGACATATGTAACCGACGACTTGGCCGTTAAATAAGCTCTGAGTCGCTCAGCGTGCTATGGAGAGAGTTCGGTGTTTCTTTGCGAGATATGATTCGTAATTCAGTGATCCGCAAGAGAACGAAAATAACCGACATAGTTCTGAGAGTCAGCAAGCTGAAGTGGCAATGGGCTGGTCACATTGCTCGCAGTACCGTCAACCGCTGGGGAAGAAAGGTTCTTGAATGGCGGCCCCGCACCGGAGGACGTAATGTTGGATGACCTCCCACCCGGTGGACTGATGATCTGGTCAAAGTCGCGGGGAGTCGCTGGATACAAGCGGTTGGTGACCGTGACTTGTGGCGCACTTTGGGGGAGGCCTATGTCCAGCAGTGGACGTCCTCCGGCTGATGTTGAAGAAAAAAAACATTTATAATTTTTTCCAACGCAAAATACAATATGCATGGTACGTAACGTAAACAAAGCTTAGAACTGATTTTCACTACTAGTACCTACTAAGTAAGGCTTTACCCCCTTATATTAAAATGTGCCTATCTATATATACATGTATATGTCACTGAACTTCTCCTAAACGACTGGCTAGAATGATTTTGATTTTTTTACGTGTGTTCAAGGGGATTCAAGACTGGCTTAGATTCACAATTTGGTCCACTGGAAAATGTATTTTTTCATATTTATAAAAAGTCGTTGATTTTGTAATGTTTCACTGCGGATCCGGCAGACTGCGCTGCTATCAGAGCATCAAATATAATGTACCTAGTAGCTGTTAATGTCAAGCGCTAACGGCTAGTATATATATCAATGAATCCTCAAAATGGGAAAAATAACACTTCATTTTTTCCATACAAACTGTTAGTAGTTGTTAATGTCAAGCGATACGAAGTCCACCGGGTTGGTTAGTACAATATAAATAAAACTATACTACGAACCTTACAACCAACCACTCACGATTCCATTTCTAAAACGACTGTTTTGCCAAAAAAATCCGTATCCTTATTAACATAAAAGCGAAAACCTGACTTTATTACGCTTGGAACCGATTTTGACGAAATTTGATATGCACATAATCAAAGTTCCGAGTTCAATATACTAGTTTTTTTTTTCAAAAATCAACCTCTAAAGGACAAACACTCACTTATGCAGTAATATAGTCTTGCCACTATACTGGTGTTTTAAACATTGTCAGCGAAATATTCAATTGTATATGGTAGTCCTAAAATAGTGACTGGTAGCCTATTGCATACTTCGTTGGTTCAGTAATATGGAAGGAATGGAAAATGGAAAAAGACTGACAAAACAATCAAACAATGTAAATTTTGAATAGATGATGATGATGATAACTTTTTTTTGAATCCAGGGGAGAACAAGGTTAACATTCCACAGAAATATCTAACATTGGTCGGTTTGTAGTATTTAGATTGTAAAAAATACTAAATTATATAATTTTAGGCAGATAAATATAACTAGTTTGACGCAATCCAACTACGCAAGCGTGACGAGTGATATCAGGTACTCATGTTTACTTGCTATTTTAGTTAGGTACATAATAGTTATATAGGTAACTAGTAGCTACTTATGTATATCGCCTCTTTGGTCTTGCGGTCCGACGCTGGGTTTGACTTGACAAGGTCCCGAGTTCGAACCTCGAACAATAAGAAAATGTGTTTTTCATTTTTTGAAGTTAAAACTTCTTTATGGGCGATGCGCACTTTTTTTGGAACGGGTAAAAACTTCTAAACTCGCGTCAGGACTCGTGACCTGAAATTTCGTAAGACGAAAATTCGTAAAATAGCGCAGGGCGCTTGCGCGATTGTTCGTGTTGTCATGTTTGTGTACGTAGCTTAATAAATGAATATTTTATTCTACGACATAAATTATATTTCTTTCATACTGATAATTCAAGGAATTCGTGCAAAATTATTTTCTAACCATTCCAAAATATCAAAAATGCACAATGTTAATATTCAACTTTTCACTTCTGCCGGCACTGAGTGCAACCCGTCTTTTTTTTTAATTATAATTACGCTGTCCGAAATTAAATATGTGCTCAGTTGGCGAAAGGCCTGCCACCAATCACGTTGTGGGACTTAGTGTTTTGGCTAGCCGTGGGTGTTTTGGTTGTGCCTCTGCCAACCTCTTCGGCGATACGCGCGTGAGGACACTTTTTTTTTTAATCTAAGCTCAGTAAAACTCCGGACTCCTGTTATTTAATACCCAGCCGCAATTGGATAATTTATTTTTGGAAAATATATTTAAATATATGCATTATCATAATTCATAAACCACTAGTCGTATCATGATAAAATTAATATAGGACCACGTTCGAACCACGACCATTTCAAAAAAGAACCGTCATAACAAATCGGCCCAGTAATCGAGTAAGAAACAAAAAAAAGATGAAAGAGTAAAATGGGTGACCTCCCCTCTTTGGGGTGGGTTTAAATAGTATAAATAAGACGTATAAGGTGAATGCATTGTGCCTTCTTGCCCTATTCATAATTGCATTTAGTTTACAGGTAAATAGTCGATAGTTGATGAAATTCAAAAATCACTTGTGTACTAATTAATGTATTACGTAATCATTATTACAGGGTAATACAAAAGTTTTTGTAAAAGTAGTAGTAGTTTTGTAGTTAATGAGTTTAAAATAAAGTTTAAATTTTCTACGTAGGCATATTAATAGATTTAGTTAAGCAATTACCTTTTCTAACGTTTCTGTTTTTCGAAGAAATCTTACGTATTACTATGATTTTAGAAGAAACTGAAAAGTTACAAATCGTTGACTCTACATTTTGTGAGACGATTGTTATAATGACGTAAAGCAATAATATACGCACCGACTAATACTATAAATGAAATTAATAATAATTGTAATTTAATGCCTATAAATTACTTCTCTGTAAAGTACCTACCTACTTTATCAATATCTTAGAAATATAATTTAGACGTCTTTGTGAACTCTACATTTTTATTACTATTGAGTAGTGACATCTATTTGATATTGTTATAACTTTTGTATTGCAGCGCCATCTGTTAAAATACATTGGTACTATTTTGTAAGAAAGTAAACTCGGATTATCCTCTTCCAGATCTCGGTAAGATGTCACTGTAGGTGTCAAATTGAACAAACTCACAGAATTATCACACGAAATCAACCTTATAGAAAACCGATTTTCGACAATTCTAAAAAAACTAGTTACGAAGTTCTTGTTCTATTTCGAGCTATCCAAACAAAAATCTAAACCATTACTAGCACATTACCATTTTTAGGGTTCTGTACCCAAAGGGTAAAAACGGACCCTATTACTAAGCCTCCGCTGTCTGTCTGTCTGTCTGTCTGTCTCCTGGCCGTGTTAACTAGAAAGCTGAAATTTTTACAAATGATGTATTTCCATTGCCACTATAACAACAAATACTAAAAATTAAAAAAATATTAAGGGCGGTCCCAAATACAATAAACGTGTTTTTTCGAATTTTTTTCCTCAATATTAAAAACGGTAACAGGAAAACGCTTCAAATTTTCACAGAATTTTGCATAGATATATGATAGTACAGGACCCTTCGCGCGCGAGTCCGACTCGCACTTGGCCTGTTTTTAACAATTCCCGTAAGATGTTCTAGCTTGCCTGATAGTTCGAGCTACTGTTCGAAACGAAAACGCTCATATTTAAAGTTAGAAGCATTGTTGTGTAAGCATATTACGTTAAATTGCTTAAAAGAAAAAATATATTTTCGCCCATATCCCCAGAGAGATAGGCAGAGGCACAACCAGGGCAAGCACGAGTAGCCATTGAAACTAAGTCCCAGAATGTGATAGAGAGCAAGCCTTTCGCCCACCGAACACCTACTCGTATACCCAATCCCGGGCAACTTTTTTTTATTAAAAATTTGAAAATACACATTTTCTTTTTTTTTGGCGCTTGACCTTAACAACTCCGACGCCGAACCGCTAGAGCACAGAGGATATTAATAGAGACCTAATAGAAAGACACTTTTGCTGTTACTAGTTAACATGACCTAAATACGACATCGACTAACACTTAGGTTAGACAGGAGACACCTTTCGCTTTTATACATAATATATCATGTAGTCGTAAAAGTATGTATCTGTTGAATAAATTCCAAAAGTAATTAGAATCCTAACCCAGTTTAGGTACATTCGAGTTTCTTTTTTTTGTTTTTTGTCTATTTACCAGTTTGTCTGTTAACGTTTCAAAGAAAAACAAAAGTATTAAATTAGCCGAGTTTATAAGGGATAAAGTTTCCCCATTAAAGGGGATGTCAACACATAACATCTCTACCTAGTAACTTGTCATAGGCGAGAATAGCTCTTATTAACAGGTCATTACTAACTAGTTACTAGACAATTAGTGATGTAGACCTGTCAGCTATAAACATGTTGCTTTTAGCTGGGAATTTATCTGGATAGGGATCTACCAGCTTGACGTTGATCTACGTCCTATTGACATTGTCATGTTACAGTCCGAGGGTAATATAGTCGATGTACATCTTACACTAGGCCTACCATACCGGCCACAGGAGAGCGACGCCCCTATACCACCTGTAATACCAAGGATGTTACAGATCTACAGGCCATGGTTAATTTTTACTGTCAGAGCTCAGCGTTAGTTAGCGTTTACGTAATCTATTTGTACGAAAACAGTGCCTCTACCGGTAATTAACTAAGCTTTTTAAAATGTGTAAAGTTTATGCAACTCATGGTATAGACTGAGAAGCACCGTGTGCATTCCCGCATTTAGAAAAAAAAATACGTAAGTTTTTTTTTTCAGATTGATTTACAGATTTTATAATAAAGCTTTATAATTGAAGCTTGTCGCCCAGTTGGTACTATCAATTTAGGTCCTCGTCTGCAGTCTGCACTCTGAAGTTTTGGCGCCATCAAGAGCAAAAAAAAATGGTCGAAGTTTTTTCATAATTATTGAATATAATGTTTATATATAGTGAAATTAGTCAATTTTGGTCACATTTTGTACAATTTTGATTAGTAAAAATGCACAAATGAAATAATCATGAAGAAATTAACGTATCGTGTATTTCCTCGTTGCCGCCAAATCTCACTACACGAGCTGGAGTAATGAGGCCAAGACCCAAGACCCTGACGTGACTTACTGTCGACTTATGACTGATGACTAATTATAATTGATAAAAATTTATATAAAATTTGATGCAAATTTCTACTTGACTGATGGCAAAACACTAACATGAAGGCCAAAACCTCGAGAAAGAAAGAAAGTCTTTACATTGCAAACCAAACTCCAAATGAATGTTTAGAAGCGTGTAAAATGATTAAATAGTAGTTTGACCGCCTCGTTGGTCGAGTGGCTAGCGTACACGACTAACTACACCGACCAACCACGAGGCTTGGGTTCGATTCCCGACGGGGGCAGACATTTGTGTGATGAACATTTAAATGTCTGCATTTCCGGGTCTGGGTGTTTATTAAATTTATTCTGGTATCTATTTTAGTATCTCTATGTATTAGAATCGTTGACTAACACCCATAACACAAGCATATAATTTGCTTACTTTGGGGTTAGATTCAATTTGTGTGACTTGTCTAGTGATATTTATTTATTTATTTATTTAATAAAAAAAAAGTCGAATTTTTTATGTTTGTAAATTAATTTGTTATAAAATTTTTCTGTGGCTAAAACCTTGAGGCCATGCTGCCACATATTCCGTATAAATAAATTCTTTTTCTTTAATTTGTTTTGTAAATCACTTGTTAAGTTTCATTTTCTATTGCCATTAGTCGTTATAGAATGTCATGTAAGGTTCTCGAGTAAAACAGAAGCCTCCTTACTCAAACACATTTTGTGAGATTTGTCGGTAACGAAGAAATACACGATACACTAATTTCTTTATAAATATTTCACTTGATCACTTCACCTGAACAAAATCGAACTGAATGCCACCTAAATAACTATTTTTCTCAGTATAAGTACGAAGTTCAATAATTACAAAAAGACTACAACCATCTTCTTTTACGATGGCGCTAAAATTCTAATTAGCTTCGTCATCGATGACATTTTTTTTTTTGCATACGTTCCAATAACTTTATCAAAGGAATCAAAATAAAAAACAACATTTAGCCGGAAACGTCCAGTTTAGCGCAACTTTCATATAAAACAATAAAAAAATAAGTTTGCTATGTTTTTTATTCGCCCAAATCATATGACACTAGTTGCCTTACATATGAATGCCTTCAGACTTACTTTCAAATTATACAGGTTATAATTTTTCAAGTAAACTTTAAGAAAATTCGGGTTTGGTATGTGTCTATGGAAGTCCCGCCTCTTATTACGTAGTAGTATTTATATACTCTTTGATAACGTCGAGTTTCGGCGCTAACGTGCCCGATGATAAAACAATTCGAGTTCGATTTTGATACTTTGGGTATCAGATATTGCAAACATAATTTTGACTATCGGCAGATGCTAGTGCCCATGTCGACCTCTAAAACATATAACGTAAGTTCTACATTTACGTTACGTTTTGAGTTTAATTTTGTTATTTTTTATGACGTTTTATGTGTTATTTTGTTTTAAGAAACTAAATAATAAACATTATACCCACTCGGAGATAATAAAAGTAACAATAACTTCTTCACAATCGTTTTTGTTCTACCACACAAAGTTATTTTTCTATATTTGACGCGATATGTAATTAAAATCTTATCAATGGTTGGTTATTTGTTTAACCTTATTGAACCTAATTCATAAACTGTCGTATAAAAGTGAGAAGCAAGGCCAAGCTGCCATGTATCAACCGCTTAACACTGTTCGTTCAATTACTTTAACTACCAAGTTAGTAGTTCTTCACTTCCCACGCTTTTAACTGGATTCCATTCAAGGAATGATTTCATCTTCAATGTTAGACTTTTGTGAAAATTTAAAAATAAAATAGTAACTGGGATTATAATTGTTTAGTATTTACCACAGATGCCCTTAGTCTTTTCATTGCACAGTGTAAATATAATACATATACTCTACATATTTTTTTTTTACTTTCTCTCTATTTTAAATTGATTGGTAGTGATCTTTTTTAGGGTATCTTCACGCCCATATCCCCGAAGAGGTAGGCAAAGTGAGAGAGGTTCCAGAGACAAGCTTAAGTACAGTTTTGCATAATAACTTGTGTAGCGAATGTTTTGTGTAGATATTTACTAAAAAGAATTAAGTAAACAAAATTGTATAGCGAAGGGTTGTAATAATCTTATTATACATTAACGAATCAATCTTATAATTTATTGAATTATTTCACTGGTGGAGTCATAACTAATATTTATGTCATTCCTTTACTTCATCCGTTATTGTTATAAATAAATCTTCAGATGTTTATTTTTCATTTATGCCTAAATAGACACTGTAATAAAATTTGCAAACACGTGTTCATGATCGCACTATTTTTATTTTGTTCACTTAAATAAAATAGGAATTATGATTGTATAAAAAAAATTGTTAATAAACAAAAACCAATATTTTAAAATGTTTATTTTTAAACTAAATACGATTGATTTTTTTTGCATAGTAGTCATGTGTGACTAACATTGATACAAATTGCTTTGGACGTCATAAAGCAAGCTTTAACCAAATCGCCGTCAAATAGTTGTAATTATAAAGTCTTAAAAATAATAAAATATTATGGTATCATAAAACTTTTCCATCTGACTCTAATTTGATAGCGGACGAATCGTCAGTGACAAAAATAATAAAATAAAAAGTTGCCGTTTCGTCCACTGTGACGAAAATATTGTGGACGAAATGTCAGCAAGCCCCTATCTCTGCCTACCTTGAATCGTGACGCTCGGCTTTGACTACCGCCTGGGCTTTTGTGAGATAAACGTCGATGTGTGTATTTCGGATTTGGATATTTATTTAATATATATTTAAATATTATACGACGTTACCCATGACACAAGCATGTTATTATGATTTGTTTATTTTGGGATTGGATAAATTTATGTAACCTATCCAGGGTAAATTACGATAGATAGAGATAAACTTATTTAATTAAAATTACATATAGCTAGATAGTATAAAACAAAGTTGCTTCCTCTGTCCCTATGTCCCTTTGTATCCTTAAATCTTTAAGACTACGCAACGGATTTTGATACGGTTTTTTAATAGATAAAGTGATCGAAGAGGAAGGTTTATATTATGTATATTTAATAACCGTGCGAAGCCGGGGCGGGCCGCTAGCTATTAATAATTTCAATTGTAATTGTAAAGGAAAATAAATTGAATATTAAAATATATGTAAAACATTTTTTTAATAAATATTGAAATATTTGCACATCATAATGTGGTAGATCCTTTTGGAAAGTTAAATAATTTTCCAAGAACTTTTTATACACATGTCACGCAAATAAATATTTTTCATTTTATTTCAGGGATATTTATTTATTATTATTTATGAAAGTTGTAGTCGCCTTAGGTCTCCGATAGACCTTTACAAACAACTTAGTTTCATGCTTTGCTCATTCAGCCTGACCCACGCATTTGACTAATTGTGTTTGACTAAATATCTCCTTGTTTTTCTACTTTATGTCCATTTTACACCCCAGGCTATCTATTTTGTTGTATTTATGTATTAGAATAATTAATAGCATTTGGTATTATACAGAACTAGCAGAACCGACTGACATAGTCCTGTCCCAATAATTATTAACATTGTTTTTTAACCGAAGGAATCTCATCCTCGTGACATTTAAAACAACAAATAAATAATTTATAAAATCAGTCCATCAGATATAGGAATTAATTTTTGTAAGATACCAGCTTAAATAAAAACTTTTATACCCTATTATAGTCCTTTGGGGATTGATAATTGAAAAAATAGCCAATGTTTAAACTCAAATCTTTACTTACATGCATATCAAATTGCATTAAAATCGGTTTAGCGATTTAACCGTGAAAAGGCAACAAACAGACAGACAGGGTTTCGAATTTTTAATATTAAGTATGGATATAAGATTCATTAATATACTTTTTTCAGGAATTTAATCAGTTTGTTTTGTCATAGAGTAGAGCTCTATGCGAAATTAAACTGATAATACTTTTTAGACGTTAAATGGAATAATAAATATGCATATTTATTTTCGCAACTTGATTCTCGGCCATACGTATTCCTGCCATCATTATGACATATTTGACAATGTTATGTTCCGGTTCGGATATTAAGGTAGCCGAACAATAGGCCTAACGCCACACAACCACAGATCAGCGACGCACCTATAACATTTATAGTGTTATGAGACCACGATTATATCTTACATAACATAAAACAAAAGTAAACATACAAAACAAAAAGATTTTCAAAAACATAAGTTACACAATGTAAGTCATCCTTTGTACAATTTTAGTGCATAAAAAAAGTAAATGTCAAATTGATTGCAAATCGAATTAAAGTGGCCTATCTTCGATTTGTTTAAGGACAGTAGGGTTTCTCTTAAAGCTCGATTCATGAGATATTGGAAATTGGAATCGAGTATGTCATTTTAGGTACTTTTAAACACAATACTGGCGAATCATTAATATTTAGTTAATAGTTAACAATAAATTATTTTATCGGATTCGTTGAATTTATTTGTAACTAAATGTTAATAACCGCCAGTGCTGTGTTCAAAAGTACCTAAAATGACATATATTATGATTTCAAGTTCTCTTTGCATAATATCGAGATTTAATAGTAACCCTACAGAACACGAGACAATTTCACCAGATCTATCTGCATGACAATATTTAAAATTAATTTACCTATTGTGATAAGTGGCAGGTAATGAGATAATAGCTGTAGCGCCCAACCGTAGCGGCCTCGTAGCACGCGTTGGCGGGAGGACGGCGGACGCGCGACTCAGTCAACAACCAAATACCTTTCACTGCGCACGCGCATACTCTCGTTCCAATTTCGAATTAAGTTCGTTATGTTCGGATTTTAAATTTGAAAAGTTATTAGGGAGAGACTAGTAAACAATTTGGAATATGTTATGATATAATGAGTTGTGTGTATGTGTGAGTGTGCGCAGGAGTGGTGGTTAGTGGCACAATGAATCCGCCGCAGAATTGGCACAAATGGCTAGTGTTATCGTTGCTCGGATTGGCTTTGTCCGCTCGGACAATTGCTTGCGATTACAGTTTCATCACCGAGAAATTTGGAGCGGAAGCTGTGGCTCGATGCAATGAAAAATGCCCGTTCCAGGTTAGTTTTTAAAAAATAGAATTTAAGTTAATTTTAAGTTTTAATTTAAAAAAATAATAAATTAAGCTAGTAGTTATATAAAAATAGTTTTTTTATATAACTACTAGCTTAATTTATTCTTTTTTTTTTTTTTTATTTTTTTTATATAACTACTAGCTATCCCGGGGAACTTTGTGCCACCCGTGCAGTTTGTCTGGGAAAAATTAAAATGTTTTTCCTAGATCTTCGCAGTATTTACCTTTTTCTTATCTTTTAAACCTTCCCTGGACTTGAATAAATAGTTCAAAACAGTTCAGCCGTTCTCGAGTTTTATTGAGACAAACGAACATTAATTGATTTTATACATGTGTCAAATGACTTAAGAACTGACTATTTTGATGGTAAGAAACAATCATCACCTGTAGTCATCCTAAAAGTGAATGAAGTATGTTATGGCTTTAGGTTATTTGCCTGCCGCCTACGGTCCCTAGTACGGAAAACGACAATGCGAGCACTACCGCTTTGGCGGCTGGGGCAAGGAAGGCGGTTATGCAAATCTGTTGTAAATAAACACATATAGTCACTATTTATCAAAATTCGAATACAGCCCTGTCCTTGGACGAGGTTTAGCTATAACACATATTTTGCAAGTTATAGATATACCTACTTAGCCGAATTCGGAAAAAAAGGGACAAAATATTTGACTCTTATATTTTTATGTATGTTAATCGATTTCTCCGTTATTTCTAAACAGATTTCAAAAGTTCTGTTTTTATTTGAAAGAGCGTACTTTTGAGTTGGCCCCATTACCAAGTCTGGGTCTGATGATGGAAGCCAGAGAAATCGAGAAAAATACTTAAGGGGCAATGTATGCTAAAATACGTCAGCAATATACTGTTTTTTTCATACAAAGCAATTATGGATCTTGGCGATAAAAATACACAACATTATAACATTAATATGCTTTATAAGACTAGTGTTTCCAAAACACGATTCACTTCACTTTGCTCGATAGAAATAATCAAAAAGTTAACCCTTTTTTGAAAGCAAAACCCGTCTGTCTAATTCAATTATGAAAATATCGACACCAGATTTAACATAAACATAGATAAGTATTATACCTAAAAGACAACTGTTTCAGTTTTTATATTCTTTTTCAAATTACTTTTATAATGTCAAAAATAGTGATTTGGCGCTTAAGACATTTACTTTAGAGCGCAACATTTCATAGTAATCATGGAACGGGGGAGTGCGCTGATTGGCTTTTCTGGCTGACTAAGTATGGGGCCTTAATTTTTGTGAACATAAATAAAACTTATTAAAATCGTAGTCGGTTTTATGTACTTGTATTAAGGTTAAATTATAATTGTACATCTTACAAAAACACACAAAACAAATGTTAGTTCGGTGAACCACACATAGCTCAAGAACGGCTATACCGATTTTGATGATCTCTGATTTGTTAGATTCGTCTCTATTTAATAAACTCCAATTGATTTCCTATAAAGCAGTATGTAAGAGACGAGCGTTGGTTTGGTGGTCGACAGCACTTAAGCCGAAAACGACTTTACCCGACTAGTATCATAGCTGTACTTGTTGATGTCAAACGTCATTGCTTGCTATTCATGTGTACAAATTTAAGGAGTTGGGTAGTCAGTAAACTCATGTGTAAGTCAGATTCTAATCACCCTAGCCTCATACTGGCAACGCACCATTACCATTTTGTTATCTATAGATTACCTTACTGTCAGGAACTTCTCTTCTGTTTCGCCTTCCTATAGTTTATGAGTATATAAAATATTTATGTAATAACTTATGTAATGTAAATTTACTCGAGCGATCGTAAATGTTATCGAATGACCTTACCCAAGAATAAAAACAACGTAAAATTTACGTAAATATTGTTGTTTGACCGATTTAAAAGGAAGAGTATTATTATAAATAATAAAAAATATTCCTGAACAAATTACACTAAGTAATCAATCCCAAATTTAGCAAATTGTATGCATGTGTTATGGGTGTTAGACAAAAATAACAAAAACAGTTGGTTGAGTGGCTAGCGTACACGCCTAACTACACTGACTAACCGCGAGGCTCGGGTTCGATTCCCGACGGGGGCAGGCATATTTGTGTGATGAACATTTAGATGTCTGCATTTCCAGGTCTGGGTGGTTATTAAATTTATTCTAGTATCTATTTTAATATTTCTATATATTAGTATCGTTGACTGACACCCATAACACGAGCATATCATTTGCTTCCTTTGAGGTGGATTCAATTTGTGTAGCTTGTCCAGGGATATCAATTAGGCAGCTCGTAAAAGGCAAACATAGGCTAACCGTCACTAACACCGTGTCATCCTACTGGCTGGTAGAGTTTCGGAGCGACTAGCCCGGATTGGTACCACCGCCTTACCTATTCCTGCCGCCATAAAGTCAGTGCTTGCCGTTGACGTGTTTCGGTTAGGAGGGTAAGGTAGCCGGTAATTTACTTTGCTCGAGGCCTAACATCCCGGCCTCAGGTTTGCAATTACCATCTTTAGTGTCTAGGCGGCGTGAATTTCTTACCATCAGGAAATCCGTCCGCTTGTTTGCCTTCCAATATCATAAAAAAACAACTTAAACTAGTCGGGAACCGAACCCGAGCCTCGCAGTTGCTCGCTTGAGTAAGTCGTGTACCCTAATCCTTCGACCAAAACGGCGGATAATAAAATTTGTTTTGTTTCAGTGCACATAGTTTTATCTTATAATATTGTGAACAAATCGATTGCTCGATGGCAAAAATTATACGTCCACTTTAAACATCTAAAAGAAATAGGGGCGTTACTAAATTAAGACTGTTATGCTGATTCCGTTATGTATATTTATCGGCTACTTTTCTATACGAATTCGAATACGATAATGGCAATGGCAGAACATCAATTGACTCAATCTAGAGTAGCAGTTGAAGAACTCTTCTATAACGGTACGGATGTTATGATTACATATGGAGATGGTTCTCTCAACTTTAATCATACAATTAAAAAACACAGTGAAACCCTGATAAAACGTATGTGTTATGCAGCTAAGAACTATCTCCATGAGTTTTCAAACAAAAAACCGCATCGAAATCGGAAATCGGACAAACATGTCAAACTTATAACACCCCTTGTTTTCCGTCAGGGTTTAAAAATAAGATTAAATCGTTTTTATCTCTACTCGTAGCAGAATTTATTTACGTGGGTTGGTCGGTGAAAAGTTTGTCAGGACAAGATATAGCCTACATAAACTCTTGTCCCTTCTGACCTTGCTGCTCTGTCACACATATGTCCGCCTCGTTGGTGGTTGGCTAGCATACACGCTTAACTACACTGACCAACCGCGAGGCTCGGGTTCGATTCCCGACAGGGGCAGGCATTTGTGTGATGAACATTTAGATGTCTACATTTCCGGGTCTGGGTGGTTATTAAATTTATTCTAGTATCTATTTAAGTATTTCTATGTATCGTTGACTAACACCCATAACACAAGCATATAAATTCGCTTACTTTAGATTCTATTTGTGAAACTTGTCCAGGGACATTTATTACTTATTTAAAATATTGTCTTTGGTAATACTTACCGAGATGGACTAGGAACGTATGCTGCTTTCCCTTTTACGTATTAGCTATTGGCTTGGCCTATATTCCATGTCCTTGGGTGAACTCCATTTTTGTTTGCCGGCTCTGTTAGTAAACAGATAAAATGAGTTGTAGACGTCCATAATAGTAAGTTCAACGCACATGTAATTGTGAACAATTAGCGAGCCGCCCGCAATCAACGAATATGCGCTAAATATAGAGCGCCTTTTAACTGAAACTGTCCACGCTAAATACTTACTGCTTTTGTACAGTCAAATTCGAATTTGGAAGTTCTAAACTACAACAAGAAACGAAAATTCAATTCAATTTATTTGTAGAATTAGGGAGAAATGAAAATTCAATTAAATTTATTTCTAGAATTAGGGAGAAATGAAAATTGAATTCAATCTATTTGTAGAATTAGGGAGAAATGAAAATTCAAGTCAATTTATTTGTAGAATTAGGAAAAAAATAAAATTTAATTCAATTTATTTGTAGAATTAGGTAGAAATTAAAATTTAATTCAACTTGTTTGTAAAATTAGGGGCTGAAGTCAATTTATTTAAAGAATTAGGAAGAAATGAAAATTCAATTTAATTCAATATAACTTATTTGTAGAATTAGATACAGATTTAATAATAATACAGATCTTATAGAATATTTTGTGTGCTACAAACTATAAACGTATGCTGTTGATAATACTTTATTGTAAGTTTGAATGCCCATATTAAAGAATTTAAATCATTCATTCACTCATTTTTTCATTATTTTAATACACTTTTTTATAATATTGAAAGGCAAATAAGCAGACGGATTTCCCAACGGCTAGAAATCATGCCGCCTAGACACACTAAAGGTACTATATAGTATATAGTTGCAAACCAAAAATACATAGTTGCAATATTATTTTAACTACTTTTATGAATACTACTTTTTTTAATTATTTTAACATAACAAAATCCTTATTCAGTATCTAGTAGTAGATATATAAAAAATAATAATCAAATAATGAAATAATATTTCCTCAGCCCATAATTGTAGCATTTGTTTGAATTCTGTCAATGGAAAGTAAACTCCACCGTTTAATAGCCTTAAATAGCAATTTGAAAATTTCTTGAATTATTAATAAATATACATACATAAAAGATAAGTACACTATAAATATAAGTACCTATAACTCGTTTTAACAAAAACCATCCATGTTAAACACTATTATTAAACATTGATTAAATTATTCCATGATTGAATCTGGTGTAGTCTTTAATATACTGTGATACAGACTATAATATCTACTTAACTTTACTCTTACTTTAGTCTATGTTTATTAACAACACAGTTGCGGCCTTGTTTTTTGAAGCCCAATGCAACTTTGAAAATTGAATCTACAACAAGCAACGAAAATGAAGTTGATGCCTTTTACAGAATAATAGAGAAACTCTTCCTTTTTGACTTCCCTCTTCTATTTGACCTCTTCCTTTTAGACTCTTCCTTTTTTTTCCTTACTGGCTAGGGTTGGAAATGGTGGTAGTGTACAGTAGATAGGATTAAAATTAATCTACCTTTAAAATAATTTGTAATAAATTATAAAGCTTACTAAACATACAAATAAAAAAAAAGTGTGTGTCTGTCAGCTACGACGCACGATTGGAGTTTACTCCTTACGAACGATAATTATGATACCTATATATCGAATTATTCGACTACACAAATCATTCGAACAAGTCAACTGCGTTTTAAATTATTCGAGTAATGTCAATGTCATACGTAACTCGACTGTGGCGGACCCGAATGACGACCCGCTCGGGCCGACTCGACTTTTGTTAGGGCGAGATCGTCAGTCCTGAAGGAGACAAAAATACTTAAGGACTGAAGCGGTACGACTTACATATGTTTGTCTCTTTCTACGTAACGCCTCAACTTTTCGTGTTACAGTTGATTTTACTCCTCATAAAATTTCCGTACCGGGCCTTATAACTCAAATCGTTTCTTAAGGAGTAAACTCCAATATTTATTAAACATATAAATGAGTGCGTGATTTAAATGTCAAAATTTATATAAATATTTAATTTCTTTAAATTTCATTACATATTTGCACACCACAACGTACTGGTGGTGAAAAATGTTGGTGGTGTTAAATATTTTTGTAACAACTTTTTAACCCCGCAAATAAATATTTTTCATTTTCATGTTCCTCGATGTTGGTTATCAATGCCACTTTTCGTTGCAATTTTATAACTTAAGGACGGGCTCACCTATCCGACCCAAATGATTAGGGTTTGTTCGGACTATTTAGTAGATGGTAGTAGAAAATCGGTCCAGCGGTTCTTCAGTTATCACATTTTTTTGTAACAAATGAATTTAATAAATGGCGGATAATTTTGTTGAAGGGTATTTTTCAGGCCAATTTTAACTTTTTTCAAACGGGGATTGTGCTGTCATATTGAAACTTTTTTCAATTGTTTTTTTTATATAGCGAAGCATGTACCGGGCCGCTAGTAAATTATAAATACACATGCTATGATGAGTCCAAAAAAACTATTCTATCTGAGTAAAACGGTTTTCATTCATGGTCTGTAGTATGTATTTTTTGCGAGCGTGAGACCGGAACCCCGGTGTGACCGTAGCACATGAGAGGTTTCACGCTGTAAACTGATAGGTGCTGTGGTTTTAGCTTTTTTTGGATTTCGGTCATATCATAACACTCCACTGATTTGGGTTTGAATAATTAATAGCTACCAGCATTGAGGTGTTGAGGTTCATGCCTAACGTCACATAACATTCACGAGGCTTAGATTCGATTCCTAACAAAAGTGGACATATATGTGATGAACATAAATGTTTGTTGGGTTATTATGCCTACTTCGGTATTTATACATATTCATTTCTATTGTTTATAAGTATTACTGGCTGAGCTGATAGATGCTGTTCGGTCCGACTATGAATATTATTTTTATTTAGAATATTCTCTTGATCACAATAAACACGACAAAAAAAGAATTAGCGAAGTCGGTCCATTCGTTCACGCGATCAAGGAATATAGGTAGATATTATTACACATATTTTTATATATTAGAATTTCTGCGTGGGTATCTATTGGTATCATTGAACAAATGCACAAGTATACAAATTTAGGAAATTTCCAAAAAATATAGATTATGACAGATAAGTATGTGATCTATTGTTGTCAGAGGCCAGAGCCCTCACGATAAGCTAACGACTTGTCAAATTTACTATACTCGTTAACGTCTCCGTAAATTATTTGAAACTAATCAGCGCCTCTACTGGAAACTAAGAGAACAAATTGTTGAGACAAAAAACATTGTACTTTTGATACAGCTCAATTTCTTCATATATATTTATATATATATGTACTAGCTGCCCGCTCTCGCTTCACTTCGGTTATTCAAGAATAAAAATCCTACTAATATTATAAATCGAAAGTTTGTAAATATATCGGGGAGAAGAGGGAATGCAGTAAGCGCGCATGTCTTTGCTGTGCTTCAACGATACTTAATTATGCGCCCGGAGATTTTAACTTTTTGATAACTCATTAGTTGTAAATTTTTTTCTGATAGTGTAAAAGACAATTTGATCTAAATTACACACATAACTTATCTAACAGATTTATTTGATTAAGGATTAATACTGTATTGTTAAAAATATGTTCTAAAGTAACCCTTCATTGTACTGTTTTAAGTAAACGCAAAAAACGGTTATTGTGGATTATTCTTTAAAGATAGACGTATACTACCGCTTACTTTTTTTGAGATCTATCGAAGAGAAAAAATCGCACCATACCTACATTGTTTTGTTAAAACTCAAAAGGTTTTGGCTGCGTTTTCGAGGAAAGCTCCCGATCGGCTTATTTTTTGCCGACATATTGAACTAATATCGTTGTAATATCGTTGGTTTGTACAAAATATAAACTTACTATACACTAAGACCTTCCTCAAGAATTGTTCTATCTATTGTTGAAAACCGAATGAAAATCCATTCAGTACTTTTCGAGTAAATCGGGAACAGACAGATAGACGCGGCGGTGGACTTTGTTTTATAATATGACGTATTGCAGTATGTATGGAAAAGTTGACTTTCTTAGGGCTCTTGACAATAAGTATTTTTAAGTGAAACAAATATAATTTATTTTGGAAATCTTTGCTACAATAAGTTTTAAACCACTTTAAATTGTTGTAATAATAAGTAATAATAAGTATAACAAAGTGGTGGGCAAATTCGTGTAAATGTTATAGATAAAATATAAGAATTCTTTCACATAATAATGGAGTGATTTTTATGAACTACTAGCTGTTGCCCACAGCGTTGCCTACGCAGTTAATGATGTCACAGGAACATTTTTTGGGATAAAAACTACCCAAAGTGGTAATCGAAGTTCCTCTACGTGTATGCCAAATTTAATAAAAATCGGTTCAGCAGCTTTCGCATGAAGTATAGTAACAAACAAACATACAAACTTTTGCATTTACAATATTTTTATTGTATAATTTTTACATTATATATTTTTAATTTTTAGGATATATTTTTTATGTGTCTTATAAATAAACATGGTGTAAGGTACGCCAAGGTTCAACCTCGTATTGTATTTATTACAATGTGATACAGACTATAATATCAACATAATTTTACTCCTACGTTAGTCCATGTTTATTAATAACAAGGTCCATGTTTATGTCTCAATATGTAGACGAGTTCCCGTGGAAGAGCAAAACACCTGATATCGATACGCCGAAAAAGTCGCGGGCAACATTTAGTTGTTTTATTATTAAAATTACTTGATTCTTGATTTACTAAGGCCCGCTTCATACTTGCGGAATTTTATTATGAAAAAAACTTACAAAAATCGTTTCGAAAAAAACTTACAAAAACCGTTTCGAAAAAAAACTGACAAAAACTACTTAGTTCTGTAATGCAAATTTGATATTAATGGTCCGACAGATGTTGTCCTACCCTCTTAGCTATGATTTTTCTTCATATGAACCTTCTCCTGATGATTACTAACAAAAAATATCAAAGTCACACGCGACAATGGAATTTATTTTCAGACATAGATAAGACGAGCTTTTACCTGCGGCTTCGCTCACATTTAAGTAATTAAACAATCCTATGTCACTTTTAACACCTTCAAGAATATATGTATATAAATATATGTGTATAGATCGCCTCTGTAGTCTAGCGGTTCAGTTGTTGAACTCGACTGCATGAGGTCCCGGGTTTGAATCCCGGGTCGGGCAACAAACAGAAAATTGAGTTTTTCCAATTTTCTAATACAAAAAATGTTGCTCGGGATAGGATATGTGCCCGGTTGGCGATAGGCTTGCCACCTATCGCATTGTGGGACTTAGTATCTTCAACTATCCGTGGGTGTTCTGGTTGTGCCTCTGCCTACCTCTTCGGGGATTTGGGCGTAAAGAAGAATATATGTACAATATTTTATGATGATCGATTGAATCACTCTTGCGAGAAAGTGTAACAAACTTACATTCACATTTTTATAATTAATAAGATAGGATATATAGACTAAAATTATACTGTGCTATTTAACTTTCTCTTGTTTTTTATATTTTTAAGTAGACATTTTTTTAAATAATTCCTTCGGATCACTAAAAACCGTTGTCAAAACGGCACGCTCCGATGCGCGTGCGCAGTCACACCGGAAGTTATCAGGTCGACCTCCGGAGGATGTGCGCCCGGTTATTACTAAAAAAACTACCAATTTAAGGTAACAGGTAGTCTTTTTAAGGTTTTATAACGTCCAATTTATTTTTTCCAGAATCGAATCGGCGACGGACATTTTGACGTCACTTGTGGCTCGGACTGCAGTGTTGAACAGGTAAGATGCATTTTGAATATAATTTAGTACTTTGCAGAAAAGTCGAAATTCTACTTTATTTACCTCTGATTCTTGGCTCTGTGATCTAGCAGTTCCTTATTCCATAGCTAGGTCGAGCAATTCAAAATGTGTTTTATTTCACATCTATTTATATAAAAAGAAATCGTGTTAGTTTCACTATTTGTGATAGGCTCACCGTCACTAACACCGTGACATCCGACTAGGTGGTAGAGTTTAGCAGCGACTCGCCTGGATTGGTACCACCGCCTTACCTATTTCTGTCGCCATAACGTCATGACTTGTTCCGGTTCGGAGGGTAAGGTAGCCGGTAAACTTACTTTTGCTCGAGGCCTAACATCCCGGCCTCAGGTTGGCAACGCACCATTACCACCTTTGGTGTCTCTAGGTGGCGTCAATTTCTTAACATCAGGAAATCCGTCTGCTTCCAATATCATAAAAAAAACTCAAAAACGGCTGAACTAATTTCGCTTAAAATTTATGAGTAGGTAGCTAAGAATCAGGAAAAAGACATAAGATACTTTTTATCCCCGTCGATAGCGAGGAAACAAGGAAATCACACATTTTAATTTTACTTATATAAACTGAACGAACGAACAAACAGAACGAAGTTCGATGGAACAAATAGTTTCAAATAAAAACAACTTTGCCCGGGATTTGATAAGTTCCCATTTGGCATTAAGCTTGCCACCTATCACATTGCGGGATATTTCCCGTCAAATATATTTTCGTCCCGTGGCATATATTTTCAGTCATAAATTTTTTAATTTAAAAATTATACCTAGACATAGCTACACTCAGTATAAATTGAACAAATAACTTTAAATCCTGAATGTAGAAAAATATTTGAACTTGAAGATCAAATGTTTCTCTACGTCAATCAAAATCATTTTAAATATTCACGCACACATATCTTTAAGCTAAATTTTCCTGCATGATAGACAGAGAATATCGAGCGCCAAGTAAACGAAGATCCCCAAAAGCTCCTACCATAGAACTTCGACTTTGCTTTTCTGAGTATGTACGCGCCATTATTAATGTATAAAAAAGAATTAACGCTGTGAAATTGCATAAATATATGTTTGGGTAGTTCACAAATTTAAAAAAACCTATAGACGATTGAGATTGCTGTTTTGTATTCGGTTATAATATCTTAATGCCAGTGTTAACGCGATAAGTACAACATAGCAACATTGCTGTTTTCAAAATAACTTGCAAAGGCCGCATGTGGATATTGTGTTGCCATATGATAATAATTACCTTGGTATATAATTACCAATAGATAAGAATAAATCAAGTTAACCTTTAACACCGTACGTGATATGAGGCCTTAAATGAATAATAGTTCAAAAACATTCGATAAATTTAAACATTTAGATTAAAAATATTCTACACTTAGTTGCAATAATAAATAGTTTAGGTATATATCACGAAGACATCTGACGAAAATAAAATTACCGAGGTATAATATCACGAAGTTACAAACTGACTGAAATAAATGACTTAATTAAATTACCAAAGTATAATATTGCAAACTTACAAACTGACTAAAACAAATGACCAAGTTACAATATTACGAAATTATAACCTGATTAAGGTAAATGACCTAAATATAATATCACGAATTAATAAACTGACAAATAAACTACCAAGGTTTTTACAAAATTACAAAAATTTTTGAAGTTCATGAAGTTAATAACTGACTGAAATGAATGAAGAAGGTATGATATCTTGTAGTTACAAACTGACTTAATTAAATGACCAAAACATATCACTAAGTTTTGTTGACTTAAATAAGTGATCTGGGTACTTTAAGCGTCTTATTAATGCAAATGGACTAAAACATTCAAAGGTTTAACTTGGTATAAGTCTTTATTGCGCTGTGATACAGACTATAATATTAACTTACCTTTACTATTTAGTCTATGTTTATTAATAAAAAATAGAGGTTGTTGTTTGCCATCAAGTGCAAAAAAAACCAGGTAGTAACCAAGTAGAAAGAGAGTAGTAGTGTTAGGGTTGGCGGAAACTGTCGAAGAGAGAAAACGTGCTTTTCGAGGGTTCCATCTCATCTTTGAAAGAAGATTAATACGGAAGACATGGCAGCATGGCCTTAAAGTAGCCTTAGCTGGCCTCAGAAAGTGCCAAATTAATTTAAAAAAAGTGGTAGATTCTAGTGATAACATATTTCGTACCTACTTTTACAAAATGACATTGACTAAGGAGAACAGACATCTTATACTTCTGTTTATATTATAACTCATAAACAAAGTAGTATAATCAAGTTTTATGATAATAATAATGATTTATATTTTTTCTTTATTAATTGTAGTCTATTAAGATTAGGGAACAAAAGAATTATTAATACAAAGTGAGTTTGTCACTTTTCTAATTTATCTTCGTCTTGACTTCGTCTCCACTGTGAATAGAAGAAAAACTATTAAATTAAAAAAAAAGGATATTTTTATGTATCAGCAAACTTCGTAGCGCTTGAAATTACCAGCTACTGCATAATATGTGATGCTCCAATAGTAGTGTAGCCTGCAAGATCCAATGTAATACATTCCAAAATCAACGATTACTTACAAATACAAAATTAATTAAAAACATTTTCCAGTTTACCAAATTGTGAATCTAAGCCATGCTCGAATCATCAAAATCACTTCAGTCGTTTAGGAGGAGTTCAGTGACATACACACGCACACAAGAAATAAGTACTAGCCGACCCAGCGAACTTCTTATTGCTTGACATTAAAGTTAAGTTACATAATATTTGATGCTCCGATAGTAGCGCAATATGTCGGATCCAATGCAAAATATTATAAAATCAACGACTCACTAAAAATACAAAATTATTTAAAAACATTTTCTAGTTTATCAAATTGTGAGTCTAAACTATTCCCGAATCCCCTTGAATACTCGCAAAAAATCGTCAAATTCGCTCCAGTCGTTTAAAAGGAGTTCAGTGACACACACACGTACACAAGTAATATATTGCTACGTAGCTATCTTGTTTATCAGATTTTCGGCCACGTGTGCAATGCTACTAGTTATCTTACACGGAACATGATAATAACGAGAAATGACTTTATAAAACTTTTAAAGGTAGCAAATAAATTTCTGCTTCCTTTGAATGTTTCAAATTAAACTAAGTTCTCCAAGACCTGTCAGTTAAATGGACCATAAATGGTCCTATCCTACTAATGTTATTCATGAGAATAATATTTGGGATGTTCGTTACAGATTTACGTAAAACTACTGGACGGATTTAGGTGAAACTTTAGATTTATGCAGTTATAAAAAGCATCTTCAAGCTCGTATACCGAAGGGTTAGACAGAAGTACAACCTTACGACACTAAGTTCCACGAAGTAAGAGGTGGCAAGCCTATGCATATTAAATTTTATCAAAATCGGTTGAGCAATTTAGCCCTGAAAGAGCAATAGAGAGACAGACAAACGTTTTCATTTACAATATTAGTATGGATGTAAAAAGCTATACGGCAACATTGTAAGACCTCAAGAGTATAACAAGCTGAGGAAATAGGTCAATAAAGATGTTGGAACAGGACAACTTCATACGAACTAGAGCGTATCAGGTATTGTGTTTAACAGACAGAAATGACTACATAATAACATGTACATGCTATGTTGAATGGACATTTTATAATTTAAACGCAGTGATACTGCAAAACCTTATGTTGAATTTTATTACCACCTCATATGATCCTTACCTATTCCCTTAACCCGCCTTATCTATCCCTGCCGTCATAACGTCAGTGCATGCCATTGACGTATTCCGGTTCGGACGATAAGTTAGCCGTTAAACTTACTTTTGCTTAAGGCCTAATATCCTGGCCTCAGGTTAGCAATGCAATATTTTTGGCGTCTCTAGGAAATCCATCGGCTTAGTTGCCTTCCAATATCATAAAAAAATATGTAATAGCACAAAATACGCACTATTACATATAACACTAAAACCTACAGGATCATGAACAAATTTATATGAGCATCTCTGGAAATAACCTTTCAAAATACTATAAAAATTAATTCATTAATGACTAAGAAATCACGAAACATAAACAATAACACTTAAAATACAGAAAACCGACTTCGATTTTAATAAGTATTTCATATCCTTACAAAAAAAAACGATTGACCTGATTCAATCATCACATCCAGACTTGTAATTATTATACTCGTAATTATTACGCCTTTTCAAAGAAATCGCCTCTGTGGCCTAGCGGTCCGGGTGTTGGACTTGACTGCATGAGGTCCCGGGTTCGAATCCTGGGTCGGCCAACAAAAAGAAAATTGGATTTTTCCAATTTTCAAATAAAAAAAATGATGGTCGGGATTGGAAATGTGCCCGGTTGGCGATAGGCTTGCCACCTATCACATTGTGGGACTTAGTGTCTTCGGCTAGCCGTGGGTGCCTTGGTTGTACCTCTGCCTACCTCTTCGGGGATATGGGCGTGAAGATACTTTACTTCAAAGAAAAAAATATTTTTGACGGAGAAATCAGTTAAAATACATGTAACATTATAGGAGTCGAAAATATAATAATAATAGTAACAATTTAATTTTAATTCAGGCTAAAAATCCATATTTTGTTAGTAAGACATTATTTGTTTTTTTAATAATTAACATTTTTGTTAGTAATTAATTATTAACCTAGTCTTAGTAGTAGGTATTGTATATCATCGCAAGTGTAACCTTATCCATTGTTGCAATATTAATGAATCCCAACGGTGGGCCAAAACCAATAATATCCTATTCATGCTGTCTCTCAATCTCCCTATAAGAGAAGCATTTAAAGGGAAGCATATAACTTCCTGCTTTTTTGAAGTCATTTAAAATACTTATCAGTAAGGTTACTCTTCAATCTCGATATCATGCGAATTGGAAATTCGAATCTTGTCATTTTAGGTACATTTAAATCTATTATAGGAGGAATATATTCAGGATTATTAATATTAAGTTACAAATAAATCCAATGGACCCGATAAAATAATTTCCATTATTGCATGAATCTAGCTTCAAGAGTAACCCTACAGATCGTAATCAAACTTATATGACTATTGTCAGAAAAAATCATTATTCATCATCAATATTCAGTCATTATATTATTAACCGAGTAATGCGTAACAAACTTCAAAAAATATTACAAATATAATATACATTTCAGATGAGTTGACATTATTTTTTTGAAGTCCGTTAGAAATGAGAAGGTATAAATGACAAAGGAGGAAGATATTTTTTAATGACTGTATTATTGTAATAGCCGTAAGAAACAAAAAGTATATAAATACTTCGTAATAAGAGGCGGATCTTTCATAGATATATAGCAAAGCAAATCCGAATTTTGTAGGAAGTTTGGCTTAAGTGACACAAGACATTTAGTCGACAAGTATACATGTTAAATAGCATGGTGAAAAGGTATAACCCGTTTAATTTAAAAGTAAGTTTAAAGTAATTCAGATTTAAGGCAACTAGTGTCACATGATTTAGGTGAATAAAAAACATAGCAAACTTAATACTTTTATTTTTTTATATAAATGTTGCGCTAAACTGGTAAGAAACAACAACTCAAACAACTCCATAACTTGCGTTTTTGTTTTGGCGCTATCGAGAGAAAAGGTGGTCGAAGTTTTTTCATAATTATTGAATTTCATGTTGATATTGAGTGAAATTGGTCAATTTTGGTGGCATTTTGTACAATTTTGTTCAGTGAAAGTGCACAAATGAAATAATCATGAAGAAATTAGCGTATCGTGTATTTTTTCGTTGCCATCAAATCTCATAACATGAGCTTGAGTAATGAGGCCACCGCTTTACCCAAGACCCTGACAAGTTACTGACGACTTATGACTGATGACTAATTAAAATCAATTGAAATTGATATAAAATTTGATGCAAATTTCTACTTGACTAATGGCTCAATACTAACGTGAAGGCCAAAACCTAAAGAAAGAAAAAAAGAACTCAAACAGCTCCATAACTTGGGTGCAAATTGTGTAATAGTAGTAACGTACTTTGGGGTTACATCTTAAAAAAATCTTTCAAAAATAATACGAGAATAAAGACGCGTGCAGCATCTAGTATATTGCAATACAAATTGTTACATTCATTTTAACAAGTCAATTGTGTATTAATATAGGGGTGGCGACCCTGTTTACCCGCTCAAGTGGTTTTGCGTTACGGCGCGTAAATTGGTCCCGGTTGATAATTTTGACATTAACCAGCAGTAACTGTCAAAGTTCAAGGGAACAGACCGTTTTGTGTCAATTTACATAAACTTCAATGATGGATACTTTTATGCGTTTTAAAATATGATATTTTACAAAAACCTTGCATTTGTTTTTTGATTTATACACATATTCATGCTCAACGTGTTTTTATTTTATCACTTGCCCTGTGCTTGGCTATAATTTCTACAATTTTTTTAATTTTTTAATTATTTTTTTTTAAATTTCGCCCCAGACAGGATATAAACCTGAATTTGTAGATATTTAACCCAAACACAATTATCGTCTTGGGTGCCAAAATAAAAATAGCTTGAGAGAAACGAAAGTTATGGCCATTACAAATCTAAATTTCATCTGTAATGATGACGTTTTATAGGTACCGTAAACGGTAAATAATTGAATTAAAAATTTCGCCACAGGTATCCTTAGCAGCTCAAGTGGTTAAAGCATTCTGCGGACTGAGACGAAATCGTATAGGTTTAAATTTTGTCTAGGGCCGGAAGGAATTGAATTGGGAACGTTTTGAACTAACTTAGAATTTATGTCAATGGTCTTTAGAAACGTCTTCAGAAATCTGGTTATAATTTCTACTGTATGTTTGTAACGCAATTACTCCGTCAATGGTTAATCCAAAAATCCTGGCATTCGAAAATCCATCATTCTTGAAAATGTTCATCATGCTAATAATCCGCGAATGCCTACAAGAGTGCCTACCGAAAAAAAACATATTCGATTCCATAAGATTTAAAACTTAAATCGTCGCGTATTATTAACATTTTTAATTATTCATACGGGATACTCATGATCTCTTTTTATTTTATTTGTCGATGTTTCGCCCTAGTTGCTTTGACCGTGTTCACGACGGGACTATGCAACTAGGCCGACATATCGAAAAATAAAATAAAAAGAGATCGTGAGTATCCCGTATAAATTATTAAAAATGTTAATATCCGATTCCATATTTCAAATTGCATGAAATCGAGATTCAAGGGTAACTCCACAGAACGATAAGTCACTAGTCAATCATCGTGAGCACTGATTAGAGCTGGTGGGTGTGAAGGACATGATACATTTCACCTGCAGTATTAACGGATGCACGCCCAAAGGATCCGCTTTTGTATTTATATAGTTCCTGATGTTAACACTCACGTACGGTTTACTATTCCAATGAAAAACAAAAAAACAGGAAAGTTATGGCCAATGTCTTTAAGTCACAATTAAAAATAATTCCTTGCGTTTTCACAAGCTTTTTATATGATTGCATGTTTGTTTTTTGTATATTTGATATGCTATTACCTCGTAAATAGTCAACAACCGATTTTGATGTTTGTTTTTAAGACGGCGAATAATGCCGAAATTCAGAAAAAAATAATATTTTTAAACACACAGTTTTATGGTAATGGATGGGACATTTTAGTTTTAATACAGTGGGTAGAGGACAGCCTGTAGTAAACCAATGATCGAACAGAATTTAAAAAAAAATCTGAAAGTATGGCACAGTTTGGCGCAACTTTCATATAAAAAGTAAAAAAAAATAAGTTTGCTATGTTTTTAATTCGCCTAAATCATATGACACTAGTTGCCTTATATCTGAATGCCCTAAGACTTACTTTCAAATTATATGGGTCATACCTTTTCACCATATTATGTCAAGTGACATGTATCAATTTAAGCTAAACTCCATACAAAATTCGGGTTTGCTATGTATCTACGGAAGTCCCGCCTCTTATTACTCTTTGGTATGGCACGAAAATAAAACATTTTTATTCAAATACTCTTTTCAGCGACAACATATTTTTTTTATGAATGACATAGTATGGTCAAAGATATGTTATGATTCCGAACAAGAGCATCGCCAGCCGACGGCCTAGATGGGGGCCAGTTGATACGGAGATTTAGAAGAGTAAATATACATTGCAGGTTCAATCGGGAGCCTCGTGCCCTCGACTTTTTGACTTGCCTTGCATTTCGCTCTAAATAGTAGCAAACTAGTAGAAAAAGTACTAGAATAATCGTTCAAATCAAGTTAAAGAAATAAGCCTGTTTGCTTTATCATTTTCTTTAGAATCTCTAGGGAAAGGCAGCTGCCCCTCTTGCCCCCTTGGCGACGCCCTTGATTCCAAAGTAGCCCCATATTAATTTTATCACTATCCGACTGGTGTGAGTGGTTTTTGAGTTATAATTAATTATGCACAAATTGTTCGTTAATGATGAGGTTGTCAACACTAATAAAAATTAAATGTATTAGTTATGCATAACTCACAAGCTATTAGTAGGATGTTGATAATTTTTTTGCGCCCCACAAAAAATGTCCGAATCGTTTGCTATCTTTCAAAAAAAGAATTATCAAATAGCGACTTGGTACCCAATGAAATAGTTGGAGTCGGTTTTTGTAGTTTTACTGCGCTTGATTATATTTAAACCTGATCGTTGGTTTTTAAAAACAATTAAAAAATAATAGTTTTGAACCATAATTTTAACCGATTGAACTAAAATTTGGATTACACCATTAGTTTCTATGATACAACAATTATACCTATACATGTTATCAAAAATGTAATTAGTATTGTTATTTATCCAAAATGGCCACCTTTTACTAAATTTTAGCACAATCCTTATTTAATTGAAGGGTTTGAAAAGTAGATCATTACTTAGAAAGATAATCTAATTAAAATTTGTTTTTCTTATAAATTAACTTGTTATTTATTTTTTAGATATCTAATAGAAAAGTAGCACGCATTTCTTACATTACACGACGATTACACAAGAAGATGGTATCTCGATGGTAAAAAAATAACCCCTGACTGACAATAGTTACATGTTATATAGCTAAGAACTATCTCGAAAATGCGAGCTTTCAAATAAAAAAATCTGCATCAAAATCGATCCATCCCTTCAAGAGTTGTGATGCTACAGGCAGAAAAACAAATACGTCAAATTTATAATGCCCCTTCTTTTTCTGTCGGGAGCCAAAAAGTAAGAAGTATTTTACATAGGTAATATATAAGATATATTATATTAGAGCTTAAGTAATCAAAATCTCTCAATGAGAAAGAAGAAGAAAAACTATTTTGTTTTGTCTTTTATTTAATAGAAGTATATTATGTGTGCTGTCATTTCACTTGCTTATGTACGCGTTACATGGATAGTTACGTGTACTGACTAACCTATCCACTTTAATAAAACATAACATAGTCGAGCACTGCTATTTTGGCACAATGGCACAAATTTGAGAGAATCATTGCAAAGCTCTACCACCAAGTAAATTCTGACGTAAGTTCTGAAATTTTAAATTTAGTAATAATTTCTGAAAATAGCAAAATCTGAAATATTTAGAACTTTTACATTTCGAAAAAAGTTCTAAAAATAGTGAATTCTGAAACATGTAAACTTCTTTTGTGCTTTATGAATTACAAAATGAGACGGATTTCCGGAGCATTTAGAGCTACTTAGTACTCTCGACCGTCCTGGTCATCCACCATGGTGTAGGGCGTTATGGTACACAGGGGTCGCGTGAGACTCGTCGCCGGATGGGCACAGGAAGGAAGCTACTAGTTGGCAGCCAGCTCCCCTCGCTTCTATTTTAAAGTACATTCGTTTAATACATAGCTGCACAGAATGTGCTAGTCAATAAACGGGTTCAGTAAAGGTACCTACCAATAACCTAACATTCTGGTTGAGTTAGAAAACCCCTTGGTTTAAACCATAGTTTAAAATGTAGATAACAATTGAAGAAAGACTGAAAAAAAACAACTCTTTTTTTAACAACACCTGTATTTTATAATAAAAGTATACAGTGTTGTGGAAAACTACAAGTGTTAATGTTAACACACATTTTGTTTGTACACAACATTGTGTACACGGTACATAGTATTGTGGAATGTGGAAAAGGATAAGGCTTATATTAAAAGTGTGTACAGTAGTACTATTTAAATTATGCGCTTCGGCTGTATTCGTCAATCTTCGGAAATCCGAATATATTTTGAAAATATCTATGTAGAGTTGTTATGTACACATAATTAATCATTTCTCTTAAATTTAGATTAGGTCAGCCAATTTGAAAATAAAAGTATAAAGTGTAAAAAGAGTTAAAAGTGTAAAGCCGAAGCGCTTAATTTAAATAATATTACTGTACATAATAGAAATGTACCAAGTGCCGACGTTGAAGAGTACAATTAAAATTGCTGTTGGTATTGTCCCATAAATAATGTGCGTCAACCATATTCTTTCTCATATAAACTGTCGGACCTTAGTTCCGGTTTGAATGTACTCAACTGTTCACTTCCGGATCGCTTTAGTCAAGTGAATTCTTTTACATGAACATCTAAAATGCTGGCAGATACGTCAGGGTTCATTGCGTTGTAAATAAAAAAGTAGTAAAAAAAAGTTTTAAATAATTTGTGTGAAAGTTAGTATCACGTTGGTATTTAAGATTCTAAATTAGAGTTACTTATTCATTTAACTTAAGCTATTTAGCTCGGATCTTTCCCCGTATAGACATCGGAGTGAAAGCCTTTGTCACTCTCCTTTATGATCCAGAAGGCTGAAGATTTTCCTGACTATCTTCACACATAAAAATTATATGCTAACATCACTCAAATCACGGCAAATGCTGACGCTCGTGCTAAAAAATAAAAAATATTCTATTATTTTTTACTCTACTTTTTATATTCTATTATCTATTCTTCCAGGATTTTACTAAAAAAAATTCTTGCATTAATAATGACAGTGGAATTTCACAAAAGGCAAAGAATGAAGTGTACAATATACCTGCGGTTTTATTTTAACTAAACGGTTATCTCCGGTCCTATGACCGATTTTGATTTTTTGGCTTTATTTTTAGCTACCGTAAATACAATTAAAAAATCCAAATGATTTTACGTGATTTTCAATAATCTATCCCAATTAGTTTTTTGAAATAAATGTGATATAGAGATACTCCTATTTTAAATTTTGTACGCATGTTCGTACGTAGATAATTTAAAGCTGGTCTAAATTAAGAGACATTTAGGTTGCATGGTTAACAGTAATTGTAAAAATAAGGAAAACGACAATAATTACCTATGGATAAAAGTAAATAAATTGGTCATATCATAATTTTACCCTATTTACCTATCGTATTTTTTTATGATATAGGCAAACAAGCAGATGGATTTCCTGACGGTAAGAAATAAACGCCGCCTGGAGACACCCAAGGTGGTAATGGTTAGCAAAACTGCGGCCGAGAGTTAGGCCTCGAGTAAAAGTAAGTTTACCGGCTATCTTATCTTTCGAAACGGAACACGTCAAAGCCAAGCACTGACATTATGGCGGCAGGAATAGGTAAGGCAAAAAAGTTTTTAGTTGCCAAAAAAACTATGTAGTAAAATATGATATAACGGCCATGATTAAATCAGAACAAAGTGACCTTTTTATTTTTCCTTTTTAAAATATTAGGAAACAAGGCACATGAATTTCTTTACCAGAACTAAAACTTCTATGAAAATTCGTAAACATATTTTTTCATTGTAAAGTTAGTTCATTGTTCATATAAAAAATTGGTAGATGAAAGATTAAAAAAACAGAATATATACAATGCGAATTTAAGTAGTATGATATACGTTGATATTCCGCTACTAAATCGCTGTTGTTATTATCGAAAGGTTATGTCAAGAGTCTCCGAAACAGAAAATTAAAAAAAAAAGAAAAATCTTGATAAATTAAAAACAAAACAAGAGATATTTATTTAAGTCAAAGTGTAGGATCATAAATATAAAAGTAAAAGTGTTTTTTTATTACTTTTTTAAATTTTAGGAAACAAAGAAGATGAATTGTTTTGAAAGAACCAAAACTTAGATGAAAATTCTTAAATAAGTTGTTTTGATTGATGAAGAAAACCTGATTTTTATACTAACATAGGATCTAAGGTTTAAATCAGACTTGGTCAGAATGACCAGCTGCATTTCGTCATTAAAGATCTCCACAATTTGTCTTAATTGTTAATAAAAGTGACATGTGTATTTCACTTTTTCCAGCCTAGCCACTGTGACTTGGTAAATATTTCAATAATGGCATTCGACCGTTTCGATGAATAAATTATTCAAATAACAATCCTGTACATTTCCTTGTTCCCACGTTATTGTGTTAGTTTATTTGCATTATAACATGTGTGACCACTGAATATTAATGTTATTTAATAACTATGGGTATGGGTATTTTATGGTTTAATTAGACCGAGATATTTATAAAATTTCACTCGCCTCTGTGGTTTAGCGGGCCGGCGTCGGACTTGACTCCCGGGTTCGATTCCCAGGTCGGGCAACTAAAATACTAGAAAATTTGTATTTTCAGTTTTCTAATAAAAAATAACGTTGCCCGGGATTGGTCATATGCCCAGTTGGCCATAGACTTTCCACTTATCATATTATGGGACTTAGTGTCTTTGTTTAGTTGTGGGTGCTCTGGTTGTGAAACTGTCGACCTTTTCGGGCATATGTGCGTGAAGACACTTATTTTATAGAGATTAATAAATTAATCTAACACCCAGAAATGTCTATGAAAACAAGGGCAATAGTGCCCAATTACTATCAGGTTGCCTATTTGCTTTGCTTTGTTTTGTTTTGTTTGCCGGCTTATGTTATAAAATTGCTTGGTATTAATTGTTCCTCATACCAATCTCTTATTAGTAATAATGAATACTAATATTATATTTGTATAGAATAAAGAAAAAAAAGACAAGTCCGCTGAGTTTCTTGCCGGATCTTTTAAGTGTGTGGCCGCGTTCTGATCCGGTGTTAGTTTTTTGTATTATATAGACTCGTCACAACCACAAGCGCCTCTTGTAAGGTGAATGTGAATAAAAATATTTTTTATTCCATTCTAAAAAAATAGTCAACCAACGACAGTAGCGAACGCTGGTGCTGTGGTGGCAGGAATAGGTACATCTACAAGAAATTAGGAACATGTTTATTCAGTCTCAATTATGTATAACACTCATGCTGAATCACTTGTACTAGGATCCGTATTTCTTTTTAAATTAAAAAGAAATGAGAGTTGGAAACGGAAAGAGAAAACGGAAAAGAGATAAAGAAGAAAAAAAAAAGAAAAAGA
>NJDC01000179.1:86708-122366 GCA_002245475.1 Calephelis virginiensis
TGTATGTATGTATGTATGTATGTATGTATGTATGTATGTATGTGTGTAAGTATGTATGTATGTATGTGTGTATGTATGTATGTATGTATGTATGTATGTATGTATGTATGTATGTATGTATGTATGTGTGTGTGTATGTATGTATGTATGTATGTATGTACGTATGTATGTATGTGTTATGTATGTATGTATGTTTTATGTATGTATGTATGTTTTATGTATGTATGTATGTATGTATGTATGTATGTATGTACGTATGTATGTATGTTTTATGTATGTATGTATGTACGTATATATGTATCACATAAAAAACTAAGTTATTAATAAGTTAACTAGCAAACAAAGTTAAGTGAGTGCTTTCACAACGCATTACATCCGGCGTGCGTAGTGCTCCCAATTGGACTTCCGAGAGCGTTTCCGAAATCATTCCAACAATTAACTGAAACGACAATTTTAATGACTAAAGGGAGTTACTATTGTTTTGTTATTATTAGGACACGAGACAGGAAGCTGGTTAATTAGGCGATAATTTACTTAGGCCCTTTATCAGCTACTCGAAACTGCGCCTTAAATAAGGGTGCGTTTTAATGTAGAGTCATTCATTAATGTTAATTCTATCTTAATTTGTAGATATCTGTATGTTGATTCACATTTTTACTTTTCTATATCTCTTATTTACGATATTAAATATATGGAAATGTGACGATAATAAATTCATAAACAATATTTTTCCTTTTTTCTAAATGATTAAATATATTTTACAATCATTTTAGGGAGGTTAAGGGTTATGATAAACAAATCCAAGTAGCTAGTTTTACAATGTATACATGAAAAATGTTATAAATTTATAAAACCCGAACTAAATTGAATACGTATGTTTAAGTATAATTATAAAAGGACTGAATCATGTTGCGCTACATACATATTTGTCCACTTTAGTGGTTATACTTTATCTAATAAAAAAGTATCTTCACGCCCATATCCCCGAAGAGGTAGGCAGAGGCACAACCAGGATACCCACGACTAGCCAAAGATACTAAGTTCCATAATGTGATAGGTGGCAAGCCAACTGCTAGACCTGCTAGACCACAGAGGCGATATTATCTAATAATAACTATACAGATTACTATGTAGCAAGTTATGCGTGTTCCAAAAAAAATATGCGTCGCATTGAGAAGCACTGCCTTCTTTTTTCCGTGGTTTGAAAAAAAAAGTATAACAACCGAAGTACAACAAAACATGTTTATGCATGTAAATGTAAAAGTTCTGAAGTTGCATCGAACACTTTTTAAGGAAGTTCTGCTTGAGTCTCAAATTCTAACCTGCTTGTTAAGATTTTTTCTTCTAGAACTTACTATTTCTTTTCTGACTTATGACGCGACGTGACGCGACGACATGACAAATTTTATTTGAATCCCGATTGTGGTAAATTTGATGCAAATTTCTACTTGACTAATGGCAAAATGCTAACGCGAATGCCAAAACCTAAAGAAAGAAAGAAGAACACATCGACTAAAGTACGCCAAGGTTCAACCAAGTATTATATTGTCTTGAATTATAGTAATATACTTAAGTATTATAATGGGACTAACTATAATATCAACTTATTAACTTTACTCCTACCTTGGTCTATGTTAATAAATAGCGGTATATATATTATGTTTGAGTTAAATATTTCATATGATATAAAGTAGTAAACTAAATTGTATCTGTATAAAATACATGACAAGTTTGACAATCTCGACCGTAATAAGTTATAGGGCGTGATGTTTTGACATGATCTCATGTCATGGCGGAAAAGCCCAGTTAGGGACCAACTTATCAATAACTATCATTGATAGCGTTGCCCTTTTTATTTTGTTCGACATAGATAATACCACAGTGTGACATTTAAAGTACCAGCCAAATTTAGAAAAACGATTCGGAATCGATAACACTTTCGGTTTATGAAGTAATTAAAATTAAAAAAAAAAACAATTTATATTGTTTATCCGACGCAAAATACAAGATGCATTATAACTTAAGCAAAGCATAAAACATGAAACCAACCGCAATGGCATTCGCAGGCTGGTGTCGTAATGACACGTAGTTAGGGATGGCATAGCGTGACAATAAGTAAAGCATTTTTGCGCACTGTTTTAAATGAATGTTTATAAAAGTAAATTTTCCCTGTGTTGGTCCGGGCTCTTTTTCAGAATAGACAATCTGCCTTCCTGCCAGGCAGCTCGTAAAAGGCGAGCATAGGTTTACCGTCACTAACACCGTGACATTCTACTAGGTAGTAGAGTTTCGCAGCGACTCGCCCTGATTTGTACCACCGCCTTGCCTATTCCTGCCGCCATAACGTCCAATGCTTGCCGTTGACATGTTCCAGTTCGGAGGGTAAGGTAGCCGGTAAACTTACATTTGCTCGAGGCCTAACATCCCGGCCGTAGAGTTGCACCGCACCATTACCACCTTTGGCGGTCTCTAGGCGCGGTGAATTTCTTACAATCAGGAAATCCATCTGCTTGCTTGCCTTCCATTATCATAAAAAAAGTTATTTAGCAAAAATATTTAAAATGCATTACCATTTAAGCTATACCCCCTTATATTCAAATTTGACTGGTCCTTCTTTACCTTTGAAAGAGGTAAAAAGGCTATCTCTTTGGTCTAGCGGTACGGATTTGGACTTGATTAATTTCATGAGCGGGATCTTAGTTTGATCTTCAGGTCTGGCAACAAAAAGAAAATGTGTTATTCAAATTTTCTTAAAATACAGCAGCACTCAGAGATTGTATTTTAATCAGTCATTAATTCGACATTTTCCGTTCAAAATTGTGATTTAATTAAAATATTAATTGATGTCTCTGAATGCGGCTGTTGGTGTCTTCAGCTAGTTGTGGGTACCTTGGTTATACCTGTACGGCACGGGGCCATTACGACAGTTTTATATTCCGGTCCGAAGTCTAGGATAGCATGTAGACTTGCATATCATGCCACACCTCAGCCAAGGGCCGGCGAAACACCTGTAACATGTCTGGTATCTAAAGTCTACGGTTGTACATTCTCATCAGGAGATTCGTGTGATTTTTCGCTATCTTTATTATAAAAAAAAAGTAAATAGATACATACATACATACATACATCACGCCAAGTTGCTTGCCGGCTAGACAGAGAGTATCGAGTGCCAGACCTCACGATCCTGACAAACCTGTCTAGCTTCCTTCACATTCATTACCCTTTTCATGCAAACACGCCGGTTTTGGAGACTCTTGACACCACCCTCGGATGATATCCGATTGATCTGATCGTGGAATGTCAGCCTTGGTCTCCCCGGGCACCTACATCCATCGACATTAATAACTCTTTTAATTGTATTAAATAAAAATATTGTGTTAGTAAGCATGCTGGTTTGGAAGACTCTTATCACCGACCCCGGATAATACCAAAAGATGTGGTTGTTGTATATCAACCAGGATTTCCCCTAATATCTATAATGATTCGAATTCGCGTTGTATATCTGCTTTGTCAATCTTTCATCTGTCATTCTTTCCACATGATCGAACCAAGGGAACATGCCCTTTCGCATTTTAACACCAACACTTTCTTTCAATTCCACTCTTTCTCGGATCTCACTGTTACGAATGCGGTCAGCGAGCGTTACACCACAGATTTTCTGTAGTGCTCTCATTTCGACCGCATTTATCCTACTTTCACGCTCTTTGTCTAGCTTTTTGACTCAAAACTTCGCTTTGGAATAGCTTAACCAACGCTCCATTCACACTATTCCCTGCTCTCACTGTCCCCTCTACATCCACGGTTTACCTTCCATCCCTGCTAAAAGCACAACCAAGATATACAATTTCGTTCACTTGTTCCAGCACTACATCATCAACCAAAACTCTTAAATCCGTTCTGGCTCCGTCTGTTTCAAACACCACTATTTTGGTTTTCATCGCATTCAAATGTAAGCCCCTTTCTTTACAATCTCTTTCCATAACTGTGACCAGTGTTTGCAGCTCAGATGGTGTAGAGCCCAAAATTACATCTGCATAAAGCATGCAGTTCACCACTTGGTCACCCATACGCATTCCCACATTCAATGTTCTTAACCTTTGAAGACATTTGTCCAATGATAATATAGTAAATAGATACAAGGAATAATAGTTAGTTAGTACTTAAAAATTTTGTTGCATTGTTCAGGTGTACCACCAGTTTAAATTGCTGAAATAAAGTACTTATATAATGTTGGTACCTACAACAAGATTATTTCACTACCCTCACCACATACTAAATAACAAAGTCGCATTCCGCAGTCTGACCCTATGTATACTCATATTTTAATGCATTTTTTTTAATAGGTAGAGTAATTCAAGAGGAAAGGTTTATATGTGTAACATAGACGTTTGTCTACCCATGTGAATCTGGGACGGGATACTATTATTTCATTAGTTACAATACATAGTATAAAACAAAATCACATTCCACTATCTGTTTATATGTATGCTCAGATCTTCAAAACTACGCAACTTTTTTGATGCGGTTTTTTGCAATAGATAGAGTGATTCAAGAGGAAAGGTTTATGTGTGTAGGTAATATAGAAATTTGTCCACCCGTGCAAACTGGGACGGACTCGGGTCTCCTGTTATTTCACTAGCTACAGTGCATAGTATAAAACACGATTGTGTTTGCATGCGATTGCATTCCCTGTCTCTTCCTTGTATGCTTAAATCTTTAACACTATGCAACTTATTTTGATGCAGTGTTTTAAAAAATAGAGTAGTTCAACAGGAAGGTTTATATGTATAATAACATAGATAAATTATTAGTATTTATATTAAATGTACTTTATTTAACATATACGTATGTATTATATGAAATAAAATAATATATTCATCTTATGCTTATCTAATAAGTATAAGTTTAGATATAATTGGCTTTATGAAGCTCTACCTTAATGTTTTAAATACATAAATTGTCTCCTTCTCCCTGAGGTTGTCTGGCAGAGATAACTTGAAGCGATAAGACCGCCTTTGTGCACCTAAGTTAAATATTATACGTGAGAGAGTGTGTATTATTTTTTAAATTTTGTTTCATAATACAGTATTCATAATACATAATGCAGTATTCATTCATTCATTCATTAGGACTTTATACATAACTCAAAACTCCTGTATCCTTTAATTCATTACTCATTAGTTGAGTAACAATGAGTACGCGTATGATCTGTGCATTTTGTTTCGACTGAAAGCTAATTGTAGGCCACGACCTGGGACGCGCTCTCATATGCGAAGTGGGACAGATCGTCACCAGAATATTAAGATGTGGCCGTTTTTTATTAACACATCTATACGATGCATTCACGGATGTGTATAATACATTAGATGTATTTTAAAGTTCATAGTTGGCTTTGTTTTGTAAATGAGGAAAATAGAGTTTTTGCTCTTGTAAGTTTTTAATTGCTCTTTTAAGCTTTATAAGTTGTTAGCTGACCTAGCAAACTTCGTATTGACATTAATGCTTCGGTAGAAGCGCAGTCTTCCGGACCCAATGTAAGACATTCCAAAATTAGCGATTACTTCCAACTAAAAAATTATTAAAAAAAACATATTCTAGTGGACCAAATTGGTGGTCCACTAGAATATGTTTTGTGGTGTGTCCAAGTGGATCTAAACCATTCTCGAATCCCCTTGAACACGCAAAAAAAAATTCATCAAAATCGCTCCAGTCGTCTAGGAGGAGTTCAGTGACAAATACACGAACACAAGAATTATATATGTAAAGATTTCCCGCCAAGTAGGAAAGGGAATGTGCAAAGCAGCTCGCAAGAGCTTCCAATATGTTATACCTATATATTATTAGCAACAAGACTATTATTAGATGGTAAAGAGTTGTGCACTTGCAATGGTTCCTTCCACCATAATGTCTGTCATGTTCCGGTTTATGGAGTAGGGTAGTTCGCTGACCTCTCTCATATAAAAACAAAAAGATGGCTAACCTAATGGTAAGAGATAACCTTGACGCATCTTAAAATTCCACCCTCATCATTTTTTCACAACGCACCTATTGAAAAATATTCAAAAATTAAAATATTATTGTTTCTAATTTTCCACGCACCTAATAAATTTTCCATTAAAACTTCTCCTGAAGTTTTATGATTTTTTAAAATTCAAAACTAATCGAATTCGTCTAGGCGTTTGTGACTTTTAGCGAAAACCATCGAAAACGAACAGCTATTACTTTTATATTTTTGAAGTCTTTAGTGGCGTTGCGCACTTTTTTTGGAATGGGTAAAAACTTCTACACTCGCGTCAGGACACGTGATCTGATCAAAAATTCGTAAGACGGCGCAGGGCGCTTGCGCGATTGTTCGTGATAGCGCAATAAATGAATATTTTATTCTACCACATAAATTATTCCCTAAAACTAAAAAAATATATTCCCTAACCATTCCAAAACATCAAAAATGCACAAAGTTAATATTCAAGTTTTCACTTCTGCCGGCACTCCCGGAGTGCAACCCGTTGTTTTCAAACTCAAAAATACAAGCACTATTGACAATTAAATACATACTAATTTGTGAGTTTTAGCGAAGTAGCAGCTATTACTTTTTTATATTTTTTTAACTCTTAAAAATACAGGCATAATACTATTGACAATTAAACTATCCACTTATGTGTATAAAAATCATTTGTTCCATTAATATTTCGAACAACTAAATGAAACGTAATTACAAAGTAGCTTCTAATAGACATGTTTACTGATAGTTAGACAAATTGTTTTAAATTGCTTAATTTCTCAATGACATTTGGTAGATAACTTTATTATTAATGTGGACAACCTAGATACATATCAAATTATTCAGTTAAATATGATTAGTTTTGACAAGAATTTAAGTTTTCAATATGATTAAGAGTTTTGAGGCCATGGACAGAAATGGTGGAAGATTTATTCGTAATTATTGAATTTCGTACATTTCTCCGGATCTGGGTGATTATCAAATTTATTCTAGTATCTATTTATGTATTAGAATCAACACCTATAACACAAATATATAATTTGCCTACTTTTGTTGTTAAATTCAATTACTTTTAATTAGTCCAGGGTTATTTATTAACTTTTTTTACTTCCATTTAATCAGTCAATTCTGGTAACATTTTACAGTTTTTTTTATCAATAAAAATACACAAATATAGTATTCAGTTTTGGTGCCATTGAGAGAAAAGATGTTCGAATTTTTTTCATAATTATTGAATTTCGTGTTGATATTGAGTGAAATTAGTCAATTTTGGGTGCAGTTTGTACAATTTTGTTCAGTGAAAGAGCACAAATGAAATAATCATAAAGAAATTAGTATATCGTGTACTTCCTAGTTGCCGCCAAATCTCATTGCATGAGCTTGAGTAATGACGCTACCGCTTTACCCAACAGCCTGACATGACTTACTGACGACTTATGACTGACGACTAATTATAATTGATTAAAATTGATATAAAAATTGATGCAACATTTTTACTTGACTAATGGCAAAATACTAACATACAGGCCAAAACCTAAAGAAAGAAAAAAAAGTAAGTTTTTGGCGCCATCGTGAATGTAATTTATGAGTAAAATTAGTTAATTTAGGGGGAATAAATAATAGTGGGAATTAGTTCAATTAGTGAAAGTGCACAAATAAAATAATCATGAAGAAATTAGTGTATCGTGAATTTCCACGCTGCCGCCAAATCTCCCAAAGTGAGCTTGTGTAAAGTGACCACCGCATTACTTAAGACCCTGACGTGACTTTGTAAATAGTGACTAATGACGGTATAAGAATTAATTAATACGGAAGACATGTGACTAATGACGAAATAATTAATACGGAAGACGTGGCAGCATGGCCTAAAGGTCTTAGCCTGCCCCAGAAAGGGGCAACTTAACTTAAAAAAAATTGTATGTCGTGCAATTTTTCGTTGGCGGCAAATCTCAATAGAACTTGAATTATGAGGCCACCGCTTTACCCAAGACCTTGACATGATTTTAAGACGACTTATGGCTAATTTTGATCAATTGAAATAATTTTGCTAATTCGGATAAAGTGAAGCAAACTTAAACTTGACTATTGCCAAAAACTAAAAAAAATATAACTTTAATCACAAATTAAGCAAAAAAATAAAGCTGTATGTATGTGTAAGTAATGTAATGATTTGTATTAGTAATGATAGGGTACAATACTTTATAAATTATTCTAATTTTGTGCTTCAGAAGGTAGAGTGGCAATGAATAATGATTATTTAATTTTAGCACAAATTTAGGGCACTTATTATTTGTTAATAATGTAGTCTTACTGTACGAGCAAAAGGGTAAAATTTACCAGAAATATAAAGTCATCAGTTTGGAAATAATACTTTTCTCGTTTTACTTGGAATTCCATCAAGACATCAAGACTTGGTGGGATGTTGTTTTTTTATCTATTTAATATAAAAACTTTCAAAATCGCTTTAGAAATGACGGAGAAAATATACAAAAAGAAAAGTCATTATTGCTAGAAACTTGCTAAGCAAACAAGCGGATGATAATCCCGATGATCACGAAACACATCACTTACTTATATAAAGGTGATGATGGTCCCTTATGTCTTTAAGTTTACTGGATACCCAAAATTCCAAAGGGTAACATGTGCATATTTCCAATAAAAATGCTTCTAGTTCAGTGGTTTAATGTTAACATTGACTACATGAAGTCCCGCATTCGTGGAGTTTGTAATAATAATAATAATCCTCAGTCTGTCGCCCTGACCACTGACGGTTTAGTTTTAAGACCACCGTTTTTGGTAACCTGTTTTTTATGTTTATATTTTTAATATTTTTTTTTATGTTAAATATATACGTAGAAAATAAGAGATAATGAAAATAAATGATAATAATAATAAAACTCTTTATTGTACAACGAAAACATATTAAAAGTACTACAACTATTACAACAGCAACTAGATTATTTATACAAATGGCGGTTTTATCGCTAATAAGCGATTTCTTCCAAACAACCAGCGTACCAGCTTGTACGTACCTAATTAAGAATAGAGTCTCGCCATTAAAGACGCAAAGTACAAACCCCCATGTCTTATGACAATGTTTATAAACAAGCACCTGCCTTGCTCTACCGCGTTTTGAAGTCACCTTCCGTAAAGGTCGCCGCTCGACCGACAAAATCCGTTACTAAAAGAACCTGTGGGAATTTCCTTTGTGTAACGTATGTGCATAAATTACGTTATATAAATTACGTAATGTGTTTATTGCGTATTTGTAATCTTCAGACATACTGTCTATTTTATATTTATTTGGTTATTTTTTACAAAACAAAAAAATCGCTCATTGCTGACTCTAATACGATATATAAGCCACTTGTTGGTGCTGAGTAAAAGTTATTCTTTCGAAATGTTTTCCTACCAAGCAGTTGGTAGGAGGCATTGGTTTATTTTTTTACAACGACAAGTTACAAATAAAAAAATTAAATCTAAACCATTCTCAAATCCCCTTTAACACACACCAAAAAATGTCATCAAAGTCGCTCCAGTCGTTTAGGAGTTTAGTGATATAAACAGTATACACACACACAATAAATTTATATGAAGATTTAACATACTTATCCATCATCATCGTCATGATTTAGCGTTGGTTTCGGTTGTTCCTTAAGCGAGGGAACCCGTGATTTGCTTTCCTGCGTTTTCCTCTCCACTTTGCTCGGTCTTCAGCATCAGACAGTGAGTCCATTAGCACACATGTCTCCTTTTAAGACATCTGGCCTGTGTTTCTTGAGTCGGCCTCTTTAGCCACATCCTGCCGTATCATACCTATTACCTACATGATAACATACCTATCCTTTATTTTTAGTACAGTTATTTATTTTAAAGCTAGCACACGCTCAGTTTGAGTGGGAAAATCTAAAATTCTGTTTTTCCTAGTTTACTTGTAGTTTTTTCCATTTTGTTATCGTTTAAACTTTTATTGGAATTCCACAAATAACTCAAAACCAAAATTAGCCAAACCATCATAGCATTATCAGCTACTAACAGGATTTATGAAAAAAGTAAAGTACTTATTGTTTTTCCTAATATTTTTTTTAAATAAGAACCTCTCCTGATAATAACTAACACAACAAAAATAATTAATTAACAAAATTGATCCAGCCGTTCAGGCGTTTTTATGTATCTAAAAGACTAACCGACTGCGCCCCGGTGAATTTTGCTTCACTTGACATTAACCGCTACTTACAGTTTGTATCGAAAAAAAAGTAATCATGTATTGTTTTTCCCATTTTCCATGCAATATTCCCCGTGTTTTAAAACAAACAAATGATGCGGTGACCAGGGGAAATGAGGATATTATTATAATAATATTTAATTCATATTAATAATAGCTTAATGTACCTATAAGTTATACTTAATTAAAAAAACGATATCACTACAGTGTATAAAACAAAGTATGTAGCTTTGTTTTATCTGTCCCTATGTATGTTTAGATCTTTTAAACTACGCAACGGATTTTGATGCGGTATTTTCAATAAATAGACTGATTCCAAAAGGAATTTTTATATGTATAACTAGCGGCTTCGCACGGGTACAAATCTTATATATAAAATTCTCGTGTCACAATGTTAGTCTGCATACTCCTCCGAAACGGCTTGACCGATTCCTCTGAAATTTGGTAAGCATATTGGGTAGGTCTGAGAATCGGCTAACATCTATTTTTCATACCCCTAAGTGATAAGGGTGACTCACCCCAATTTTTTTAAATAAATCACATTAAAAATATAGCAGAACAACGTCTGCGGGGTCAGCTAGTTATACATATAAACTTTCCTCTTCAATCACTTTATCTTTTTAAAAAAAACGCACCAAAATCCGTTACGTAGTTTTAAATATTGAAGCATGTAAAGGGACAGAGGAAGCGACTCTTTTTTATACTACGTTGTGATAAAATAGAAGTTTGATCACCAATGTGAAGCTAGAGCGGGCTATTGTCTCAAATAAAACTAAACTTGACGTTTAAAAAATTCAAATCTAAACTGTTACATTCATTTTACGTCTGTAGTACAAATTACCCACGGCGTTATTTGTTTATTCGAAACGTTTACCTTTTTTGATCTCTAAATATAACACAAAACAGAAGTGACAATTAACCAGAGCACTGGAGTTTTTGTAAGCCTGAGAATGTTTGGGAGAAAACATGTGTGTTCGCAGACGCGAAGTTATCTCTCGCGTAAATATCTCGCAAAAAATACTGTAAACAGTAACCATATAAACAACAAAATACATGGTTTTAATGATTCATAAATTTTAGATCGCCTCTGTGGTCTAGAGGTCCATGTGTTGGACTTGAATTCATGGGGTCCCGGGTTCGATTTCCGGGTCGAACAAAAGGAAAATTTGGTTTTTCCAATTTCATAAAAAAAATTTGCTCGGGATTGGATGTGTGCCCGGTTGGTTGTGCAAATTTTGGTTGAAATCGGTTAAATAGTTTAGGAGTCCATCGCGAACAAGCAACGTGACATGAAATTTATTATATTTATATTATTTATTATATAGGTAGAGCTTCGCACCAACTCGCCCGGATTGGTACCACTGCCTTATATATTCCTGCCTGAAAACTTTAGAAAAGGGGATAAAAATTAGCTTTTACACTCTCCAGCCTCATATTTCTACATAGTAGGTACCTTAATTAACATCGCTCTGCTAAACACCGGTGAAGTTGTAAAAACCGCGAGGCAACATATTATTAACCAATAAGAAAACGTCGCCCTCCTGCGAGCTAAAAGAAAGACAAATACACTTTCGCATTAATTCTTATATTATTAGGAATTTATTTCGAAAAGTGCAATGTATTAAAAACATTAAATATCACATGCTCCAGCCATAAGAAGTAGGCTCTAGTTGAAGTCAATAATTAAGTTAGCTTAGACTTTATAACCCAGCCAAAAATGGATGACGCATTAATATATTTGGAGTTTATTGGTACACATGAAATAACAGTTGCGTTGTAAAATTAGAGCACCTTTCCAAGTACATGCTGATATATAAAAGCCACTTTTTATTATGTATTATATATTTTATAATATTATTAATAATATATTTTGTTTATTGTTACAGTGCAGGCTTGGCTGCAGTTTGTGGTTAGTAGCATTGGAAAATTCTTGCCAAACAGTTTGCGTAAGTAAAAAAATATCATACGATTGGACCGTGTTATGCAATAAGGACCCAATCCACAAAATATGATATTTGAGATAAAATGTAAATTTAAATAAAAAAAAATTAGAATCTCCAATCTTAAAAGTTTGTTCTGGACCCTGGGTACTGTATATTACTGTGTTGAACTTGATGATATTTTGGATTCAATTTCCAGGTCGAGCAACAACCAGAAAACGTGTTTTTTCAAATTTTATACTATAAAAAACCTTGACTGGGATTGGAAGTAAACCCGGTAGCTTTTGTGTTTGCCACCAATCACACTGTGAGGCTTAGTGTTTTCGGCTAGTTGTGGGTGTCCTAATTATACCTCTGTCTACCGCTTCGGAGATAAAGGCGTGAAGATACTTTTTTATTATATAATGTATATAGCATCAGAATATTCGATCACTAGTGTTAATTAATTTCTTAGCTAGTTGTGGATTGGTTCATATTTGTAATACACGGTCTTATAAAATATTACTGTTTTTCAATGGCTAACTGTTTCGATGTGATTTCAGAATGTCACCTCTGAAACTGTCTTTTCACGTGAGTTATACTGCGTTATGGGATGTAATGAGGCGCTTAATACTTATTTTCAAATGATAAGAGGTAAGCCATTTTAGTAGAACACGTGACAATATAAACGGGGGTCAATAATGACGACTTACGAATGCTTTTCATGTTTCTTTTATAATACAAGTTATCGTATTTTAAATGTACAAATAAATGTATGTAGGAACCAGTTTAGCACCTGATAGCTATATGGTTACCTGATAAGGTCTGCCATGTTTATTTTCTGTTTATAATGTCATGAGTTATACGAATAAGTAGTAATCATAATCACCTAATTAACATACCTAATAATCCCAAGATCTCATTATTAATATTATACATTTTATTCATATTTAATTTTCATTGGTTTAATTTAATTTAACAAAAGGGTTAAAGGCATTTTGCCTGACTTAGCACGCTTTACATTACTACGACCACGTTTTTTGTACATAAAAACTTAGTTTTCAATTTCTCTATTAAACCGTAGACTTCTCAAATAAACTGCTATTAGGTTACTGGCATTGATTTTGAGAGGGTGGCTAGTTTTATTTTATACACATAAGATAAATAATGATACTTCATAATGATAAAATCTTAATAAAATGAATTTTTCGGACAGACAAAAACACAACTAAAATACTTCATGTAATAAACAATATTTATTTCCGCCATTTTATTTTATATAAGTTTATGACGTTATCATTTTACACAAAAATATTATTTGTGGTTAAGTTTCTACTAATTAGGTTTAACGGATAACCATAAGTAAGGAAAATGACACATATTTTTGAATTATTAAGTCATTAATTTTATCCATATATTAACAATATCTTAGTAATATGACCCGATGATTAATACTCCAATGATATAGAAATTTCAAGCAATAATATTGTGATCTAATTAAACTGAATGAATAGAATAATGAATTAAACAATAATAGGCTATTTATAAATTTGAATAACTGGCTGGGAAATTGTAAAATTTTAAACTTGATAATATTCTTTTCTTTCTTTCTTTAGGTTTTGGAACTCACGTTAATATTTTGCCATTAGTTAAGTAGAAATTTGCATCAATTTGCATCAAATTTACAAAAATAAAATTCAATTATAATTAGTTATGGGTAAAGCGGTGGCCTCATTACTCAAGCTCATGTATTGAAGTTTGGCGGCAAAAAGGAAATACATACACGATACGCTAATTATTTCTTCATGAGTATTTCATTTGTACACTTTCACTGAACAACATTGTACAAAATGCCACCAAAATTAACTAATTTTACTCAATATAAACACGAAATTCAAAAATATAGAAGAACTTCGACCATCGATTCTCACGATGGCGCCAAAAACCATTGATAATATTAATTTTAAAAATATAAGTTTAAAGCTGGAAACATATTATCGGACGCGGCTAAAGGACGCGGCGGGCTGTAACGGCTTACAGGGGGTAGATATACCTAATTAAAGTACACTGAGCCTTGCTAACTATTGAATGTAAGTCTCGGAACTCGGAAGTGACCTTGAGCGCTCGCACTATCCGAAAGACATTTGTTTATGTCAGGCGAAAGCGTACGCGGACGGTGTGATACATTTGTCTGTCGGGGCTGTAAGCCGCGTCCAATGATATATTTCCAGCTTTAGTGACCTGTGTTCCAGGAAATGTACGAAGAAAAAAAGGAAATGTACAAAAAGCCTATTTGATAGTTTTCCTATTACCCTTTACAAATTATTGGTAATTCCTGACTTCATACTTTTCCTGAGACATGTTTCTTATAAATCAATCCGCATATTAACCGTGTTTTATGAATTGTCTTATTTATACACAAAGTACAAGAGATAAGTATACGAGTATAGATACAAAAAGACAAATACTAAATAAACACTAAGCTCTTTTGCTTTGTCATAAATTTGACGTTAAGAAGTACAAATAGGATAAATATCACATCACGCTATATGGCATTATTCTTATGTGTTTCGAATTAAAGCGGGTCTGCGTTTACAGGAATGCACCAATCATCTTTCATACTGCTTGTAAAATTATTTAACTTGGGTTTTCTTTTCTTTCTTTCTTTAGGTTTTGGCAATCTCGTTAGTATTTTGCCATTAGTCAAGTAGAAATTTGCATCAAATTTTATATCAATTATAATTAGTCATCAATCATAAGTCGTCAGTAAGTCATGTCAGGCTCATGGGTAAAGCGGTGGCCTTTTACACAAGCTCATGTAATGAGATTTGGCGCCAGCGAGGAAATATACGATACGCTAATTTCTTCATGATTATTTAATTTGTACACTTTCACTGAACAAAATTGTACAAAATGCCACCAAAATTGACTAATTTCACTCAATATTAACAAGAAATTCAATAATTATGAAAAAACTTCGACTATCTTTTCTCTCGATGGCGCCAAAACTCCACTTGGGTTTTAACGCGAATCCATCGCCTTAACCCTAGTGACATCACATTTCAACGGTCTGTTAAGTTCTATAGGCTATTGGTATTATATCGGTTGCCTTATAAAATAAAAAAAAACAAAAAAAAGACATGGTACTGAATTGATTATTGGATAACTTTTAAATTAAGGTTAACGCTTTGCTTGGGTTTTCAATTTTAACATTATGGCTGAGGATTTGCGTAATTTGTCATGGGATCAAATCACAAAGGGGAAAAACAATAAAAGTTAGACCTATTTGGTTGCAATAGTTCAGCATCTGTTTTGTTTAGTGTCTTACCATTAGACATTATAGCGATGTCCGAGCATGGAATAAAGAATTTGAAGTCGAAAGTGTTTTATTTGTTTGTCTCTTTCATGCTACGTATTACAGAAAGACACAACATCGATATAAAATAGTTGGAAATTAAATTTTAATATAACACACACATATCTTGACGCCAAGTGACTTACGGGCTAGGCTGAGTATCGAATGGCAAATGTTACGACCCTTGCAGACCTGCCTAACTTTATTACATTAATAACTGCTCTACATTAATAACTCGGTTCATACAAACACGTTGGTTTCGTAGACTTAATACCACCCTCGGATAAAACCCGAGCAATTTGATCGTGGAATGGCAACCTTGGTCACCCTTAGTATCTACATAAATCTACATTCACATTTCGATACAATAATGACATTCTCGGTTGGTTTGGTTAAATAAAAGACTGACTGATGAAAGACTGACAGAACAGATATACAACGCGAATACGAATCATTATAGGTATTAGGGGAAACCGTGGTTGATATACAACGACCACATTTTTGGGTATTATCCAGGGGGTGATGATAAGAGTCTTCCAAACCAGCATGTTTACTAACACAATATTTTTATTTAATACAATTAAATGAGTTATTAATGTGGAGAAAACTAGACAGATCTGCAAAGATCATAACGTTTGACTCGATACCCAATTCTATCTCTCAATGGACTTGGCGTGAAGTTACATTACATTAATTTGGGGGGCGGGGGTGTAGAATGAGATAGATAAATAAAAACGACGTTTTGAGTCAATTAAACGGACAGATATGTTTTAGTATATTTTGATGAGGTGCTTTTCAATAAACCGAATCCAAAAACAGTGTAGGAGCGGCACACTATGATGGCCAATTTGACGTTTATATTTTCTAAATTAACTTTTATATTTTCGTTTTATTAAAACTTTTTAATGAATAAAAAACTTATAAACTCGACTCGCATTTAGTTATATTTTCTTCTTTAAGAAATTGACATTCATATTACTATTACAATGTGTCAAACCGGTCATCATAATGTGCCGCTACTTTAATAACATTAATGTGACAGGAAAAGGAGTCGACAAAGGACACTCTCACACGCACTAATCTAAATTAAGTACTATTTTCTCTTGTTCTTTGGTACGAAATATGAAAGAGATAGACAAAAATAGTACGAGATTCGTTGCATGATAGCGCAGTAATTGTAAGAACATTTTAAAGGAAATGCTTTTTTGGGTCATCGAGACACAGTTTATTGAAATGTTTATACTTTACTACATTTTTTTTGAAATAATTAAATCGTCATAGTACATGATGCTACGACATTTAATATTAAGCTGCCCGACTTTACCAACTGAACCACTACGATATAAGTCTAGTGGTATATATTAATGATAACGTGCAGAAGTAGGTACCACTTAATTTTTAACTAAATAATAACTTAGTAAAACTAGTAAATAAAAACTTTACATAATAAGCGTTGTGTGTTTTTATGCTTTAATACTGTTATATTATTGAAAATGAAAATGAGTAATATTAAAAAAAGGTTCAACGCTGACGTTATTTTTTTTCTTTAATAAAAATTTGTGAAAGAGAAAGATCGAAAATCTTTGGGAAAAGTGATAAAATTAAAATATATCTATTCTTTTCTTAGATCTTATTGGAACTCCTGCTGCTCCGGCTTTGGTTGCTGACAGTCTAACAGCAAACTCATTATCTTTGTTGTGGGAAGCACCGAACCTGGGAAATTTGAGCTACTTAGTCCAGTGGAAGTACGAGGAACTTCCCGGCAGCTGGCAATACTACTCCAACACTAGTCATTCCAACAAATCTTACATACATGTGGAGAACTTAAGACCTTACACAAAATACAGGGTAATGCTATGCTTAGATATTGACAGTAAACGCAAGTTTATTTAAATGCACTAATAAACAAAGTTTAATCAAAGCGTGCGTGCGAGCATGCAATCGAGCGTGCGTGCAAGCGTACATGCGCGTGTGTGTGATCGAACATGCATGCGTGTGTGAGTGTTTGTGTGTGTGTGGTGTGTGTGTGTGTGAAATTTAGTAAAAAAATGTTATATTTTACTGTAAATCTATATACTTATTAAAATTATAAATCTGTAGAAGAGTAAATTCTGTTCACTGATATATTTAAGAAAAATAGGTGCAGGCGACTAAAAATGGCCAGCAGATCACAATCCTAACATTTTTAAAATTTTTGTCTGTCTTTGTATCCCGAACGCGATTCAAGCCGAATCTACCAAACCGATCGAAAGGTAAAGGCTACTTTTTATCCCGCTTATTTATTAAAGAGGTGAGTAAAGTGGTTCCCGTGGGAGAAAGGTAAAACTTAAAATATGTAATTGGCAATAATTCTTTAGTAGATAACTAAAATAATACACGAATTTAAACCTCTAGCTTTTGCACAGGAGGTCTAAATGTTTAAACAATTAAACTTTAATTATTGGTTGTTTTGTAAATGCATATGCCCTCTTCTATTTGTTAATTAAAATTTAATACCTACTTGATTAAAAAAAATATCTTCACGTCCATGTCCTCGAAGAGGTAGGCAAAGGCACAACCCACACTAGCCGAAGACTAGTTACACAAATACAACGTTAATTAAAAAAAAGTTTATGTTAACAATAAATCCACGCTAATACTATAAATGCATCTATCTTGCTGACTGCCTGCCTGTCGTTGCTGTTTCTTTAAAGACAAGAGTTCAAACATAGGCTACTTTTTTTCAATTTTATATTTTCTAAACTATCAAGGTCGCCGGTAATCAGCTAGTAATTTAAAAAATCTCGAAATACCTTTAACAGTTTGATATTTCGAGATCGAAATTGACAATAACAAACTTACACAGTTTGGTATTTTCACATTTTTTTTATGTGCCAGTTTCGAGTGGCAATATTCCTGGCCGGTCGCGGTGGTGGCGGCGAACCAGTGTACTCTGCCCCGTCAGTCGTCATATCCACAATGGAGAACGGGAAACCAAGTTCTGCTCCAATGGCTCTTCGTGCAGTGGCTCCTGACTCAACCCGCGTTGCTATATCCTGGGAACCTGGACCATTTCCAAATGGACCGCTCATCTCCTATGTGTTAAGACTTGCAGACACGCAGCCAAATACGAATGATGCGATTGAGGTAAAATATTGTTATCAAACCTAGATTTTAAATAAGATTTTACTTCCTAATCTTGATGGAAATTCGGCGAATATAAATAAATCTGAATGTTGATAAGGTACTTACGCTAAAGATAGCCCAGTTCTTAAGATGGTCCATTTTCAGTACTTGGAATTTTAAAATTTAGAATTTCAAAAACTTCAAATTTTAAAAAATACAAATATTGAAAGTGGGCCATCTTAAGAACTGGGCTATTTTTGGCGCAAGTACCTTAATAAATATTTAAGTTTTAATACTTTTTTTTTGAATGACTAATTTGTTGCTAATCTTACGATTTTTTACAACTTCACCGAACTTGGTGGGCCGAGCAGAGTGCTCAGCCCGAATTTTAATACTTAATTTGCTAGCACTACATACTATAAAACAAAATCTTTAAAACAACACAACGGATTTTGATGCGGTTTTTTTAAATAGATAAAGTGATTGAAGAGGAAGGTTTATATGTATCTTTTATACCCCTACGAAGCCGGGGCGGGCCGCTAGTTATGTATAAAAATTAATAGACACCCAGAGTATGAAATAAAGACAAATATGTTTATTACCTAAATGCTTGCGCTTGCACAACAGATGATCGATGAAGTTAGACATTAATAAGCTAACCCCTTTTGTTTTAAAGTAATTGATCTTCACACCCGTATCCCAGACGAGGTAAGCAGAGGTTCAACTTATACAATACTAGCATACATAACACTACAGTTGATAACTCCAAAAAAATCAATTATCAACTAAATGTTAATTATTCGCTAGCATTGTGTTCAAGAGTACCTAAAATGATATATCCGATTCTAATTTCCTATTTGCATTAAATCGATATTCAAGAGTAACCCTATAATACACAACATCAAGTCGAGGTTCGATCTCCCAGACAACAGTACTTGTTGCTGTTTCCTACAACAGTCTAAACTCTAATCCATCTAAATAATCTCTCAGACTGAGCGCTTCTTTAGTCCAAAAAGTCCAGTGCAATTGTAAAAACTGAAAAAAATTCTTCATTTTTTATTAACTGTTTAAAACCTACTTACATACAAAATTAATTTTCTATTTTATCAAACAACAAAACAAACATGTTGCGCTAGTTTCAAACATTTCGAAAAAATGCCTTTACATTTTTTTTGTTAACCATTTAAAACATAAAAAAAATCTATTTCACAACAAAACAAACTATAAAAATGTTGAGCTAGTTTCACATATTTCGAAAAAAATGCTTCTAGATTTTTTATTAACCATTTAAAACCTACTTACATTAATTTTCTATTTTATCAAACAGCGAAACAAACTACATGTTGCGCTAGTTTCATATATTTACTCTGTTATTAGTGTCACTGTTTCGTTAACAAAAGCTTTTGTCCTTTTCGAGTTTACGTGTTAACTATAAACTATACTAGTATTGTGTAAGTAAACAATACTCTTTTCATATTAACATACGACTGGCCTTTCCAGGATATGCCGGCTTCAAACAATACTCTATTCTACATGTTTCAAAATTTAGCACCAGCTAGAGAATATGAAGTTTCTGTTGCTATGAGGAATGCTGTTGGAGAAGGACCTAGAGCTTATGTAAGGATTTCCACACCAGCTATACCTACATGTAAGTCATAATAATATATTATTTACTACAGTTCAGTAAATTATATAGACATATTCGTTGTATCAATCTTAGTAACCTAAATATTACTATAAACTAAATAAAGATATTATGTTTTAAGAAAAAAAAGTGTGTGCGTGGTGGAGCATAAAACAGAAGAAGTTTTACTTAAAACACAATATAGGTCTCTCAGTGAGCTAGCTTGAAGATGTAACGGCCCGCGAAATAAAAATCGCGAAGAACGCCGTATGAAATTCGGCGATAAAATACAGTGTTTTTCTTTTTGGAGCGTAACAGAAAAATGTGTTGCATAACTAAAAAAATGTGACGGCAAATTTCTCACATGTGTCGATAAAAAAGTTTATCTTCAAAAACATTTTTGTGACTAATTTGTAAGGGCTCCCAGCAGAAGACTTAAGAAGTACTCAAATATAATCTGATCTGAATTACCTTCAAAAATTTCAGCTCAACTGAATACCGTTAAATGGATCACATTTAACTGGCAAAATTCCAGACAAACATACATAAATATATATTGCATGTTAAATAAGAGCGTGTAAAAAATATACATATGTATACATACGTACAGTGCTTGCCATCGTCGTATTCTGGTATCTCAAGAGGCTTAATTAAGCTCTAAATCCGAAACTATTTTTTAATGTAGATAGTGCCACTTATATTATAAAAGCGAATGTAAGTTTGTTAGTTACATTTAAATTCAAAATCTACTTAACCAATCGTCATATAAATATGTACACGTATTTTTGGAGGTATTAAAAGTAACATAGAATTTTTAATGGCTTAATTGCAAGCGAAGGTGCGGGTTAAATGCTAGTAATTTTAATTAAAAAACAGTTACAAATGTTATTGATTAAACCGAGGTAAGGATTTTAACTTCTTGCACTGGTTTAAAATCAGATATTACTTGTATTTTTACCATTTCGAAATCTTTCTTCTTGTCTACCTTCCTAAACCATGAAGTATTTTTTTGTGCCTAAACACTTAATAAATAATGGCACCACTCATACGTAGTTTAAACTATAAATAATAGTTTTGGCCCTAAAGATATATAAGAATTTTTTTTCGTATATAATACGCAAATATAATATCGTCCTAGGCCTAAATAATGTATTTTATTTCAGCCATTCCCAATCAACAGCCGATTTTGATCCTGGGAGGCGAGCACAATATTTTGGCGGCGCCAGCTAATGACATGCTGTCAGATCCTGTTGAGTTGTACAGCACTGAACATAAAATTACGGGTATGTACCACTCAATAGACTTAAAGTGAGAAAGTTCTCTTTTCAACATCCGAATAACGCGTGAGTTGAAGAGATGGACGGAATTATCATTATAGTTTCTTGGTGGTTTAGTGCTGAACGAATGAGTGAATGAATGAATGTATGTATTTATGAAAAAATGAATAAATTTATACGCTTTATTATACACCAAAAATGTGCAAAATTACACACTGCATATTTTGTATTAATGTAATATTTTCCTTAAGATAAAGTTGGTGCAAATAGCGCTTAAGATAAAAGTATTACAGTCTATTATGGACAGAGGTTTTATTTTTATGTATGGTAACACTGTGCCCGTCTTTTACTAGAGATTTTGTTATGGTCTAATGAATTTAAAAAAAACTTAGTTTGACTTAATATGATCTTATCAGAGATCTAACTGAGGAAAATAAAATAGGAGAATGTGAACGCTGTAGAACCTGTATTATGTTGTCAATGTCATACATACGTAATATTTAAGTAGTAAAGTAATACCGTTCTGATCTCAATTAAATGTATTCAAAGCTAACCGGAAAACCTGTTTTCGAACATAAATAATCCTAAAATTAACATTTTGTAAGAACCCCAACATCTCTCGACCGTCAGCTTTCAAACAAAAAGTCCGCATCGATATAGGTCCATCCATTCAAAAGGCCACAAATAGGTGCTCACATAAATGTTGATCCAGCTTGTGCTTTTTGGATTACTAAACTTATTTAATAAAATGCAGAAATGTTCACCACCATCTTCTTCCTACACAACATCATTAACGACGATGATGTCTTCGAAGTACATAAAATATGAATGTACTATTAAGCATAACTCACAAACCACTTGTCAGATCTCGGTAAATTTTATATATCTTGGAATCATGAGCTGCCATTTGAAAACGGAATTATCATTATTAGACAGCAAACAAGTACCTGACAACGACCTTGACCTACAAAGTCTATAGATGTTATAGGTGCGTCGATGTCCTGTCCTGGCTACCCTTTCGTCCTGACCGGAACATATCATATTGTCATTGACCTACCCGGGCAAGTGGCTGCATGCTATACCACCAGTAGTATTACCTTGTGGGTACCTACCAACCAAACCTATGCCTATACTTCTAACCTATACTCGCCTCTTACGAGCTGCCTGGCAGAGAGGAAAATGACCTATTCTTTTCTCCGTGTTGGTCCGGGCTCCTTTGCAGAATAGCCCATCTGCCTTCCTGCCAGGCAGCTCGTAAAAGGCGAGCATAGGCTTACCGTCACTAACTCCGTGACATCTTACTAGGTGCTATAGTTTCGCAGAGACTTGCCCGTATTGGTACCACCGCATTACCTGTTCCTGTCGCCATAACGTAAATGCTTGCCGTTGACGTGTTCCGGTGTGAGGGTAAAGTAGCCGGTATACTTACTTTTGCTCGAGGCCTAACATCCCGGCCTCAGGTTGGCAACGTGTCATTATCACCTTTGGTGTCTCTAGGCGGCGTGAATTTCTTACCATCAGGAAATCCGTCTGCTCGTTTGCCTTCCAATATAGTAAAATAAAAATAAAGAAATAAATAAAATACAGATGACACAGACCAACAAGGGAAAAATTGGAGTGATTTTTTGCAGATTACTTGGATCACTTAGGTTAGATATTTTTAAATCGTATTCTTTTCCAGGTGTTGGCCTCGACTTATCCAGTGATACCTTATTCATCTCAGTATCAAGTGGTTTTGTATACCGAAGTTCTCTATCCAAGAAAAGTTTCCACGAACCAATCCTCACTCCCGATATAAAGTACAAACCTCTGGATTTATCCGTTGATTGGTTGAACCGCCATTTGTATGTCCTTGGAGAAGTTTATTATACACGAGAAACTGATGGGGAAAACAAAAGTACTTATTCAAATTGGGAAATATTGAGATATGATTTTGATGGGAAGAATCAAGTTGTGGCTGTGTCTGGTTTGAATTTACGTCCACTGCACTTCGAAGTGGATGCGTACAACGGGTAAATATTTTATTGCTTATCTAAACGCGTCTAAACGCAAGGGTCGAATTTGATTTCTAATAAGGACAAAATACCGGCGAGGACATAGTACAGTGACGGCTCTAGTTAAAGTTTCTGACTATATTCGTTAATTGATTCTAAACTCCTTACCGCACTCGTTTTGCTGGACTTCAGTAGTGCGTTTAACTCGGTGCATTTTGATTTGCTCATTGGTGTTCTTAAGACTTAACTTTTCCCGATCTGCTTTAAATTGGATTGACTCTTATCTGCGAGGTCGCTCACAATATGTGTTTTTAAATGAAATGCAGTCCAACTGGTGTGATATAGTTGTGGGCGTCCCTCAAGGGTGCATTTTGTCTCCCTTAGTGTTTTCAATATTTATTAATACAATTACTTCGGTCATTTCTTCTAATTTTCATTTGTATGATATGTATATAGAAGTAAGATTCTTTTCAGGTCACATTATATGTAACTTTGGATATTTAATGAAAGTGTTGATTCACCTAACTGTATGTTTTAATAATATTAAAGATATATATTATATTTTAATGGCAAGTGGCCGAAACGAGTATTATCGGAATATTGTATCTTCTCTTTAAATTAATAAATTGATTTTAGGTTATATTTTTGCCATCTTGGCTAAATTTAACTATTACAGGGTTCAGCCTGGACGGTATATTATGATCTATATGGTATAGGTGAAGATCTCGGATAGTGGTCATCTGGTATTTTCATACTTTTTTAAGAATTAAGTATTCTTTTATTTTGACATTATTTTTTTTACTTTTGTATTTTTTAGATATTTATTCTGGGCTTTACGAGGAATGGACAGGGGCGGATTGTACAGGATAGATTTAGCAAATATTTCTAACGGCGTCCCCCACAACACACCGCCGGAAATGATAGTGAAAGACGCTCATCTTGGCGCATTCACTGTTGATCACGCTGATTTTCGTCTCCTCGTCGCACATCATAAACGTAATACGGTTCTGGCTGTTTCACTTGACGGGTTTGTACTTTTTATATTTTAGGAAGGCAAAACACTGATTTCTTGATGGTAAGGCTGAAGTAATGGCAAAGTTATCGGTGAGTTATTTAGTTTGTTTGTAAGCTGAGGTTACGTCACTTCATTGTTTGATGAAAGTGGATGAAAGTTTACAAGTTGACGGTTTGCCATGGACAAATGATAATAAAAAATAATACGTTAAATTGTAAATGGCTTAATACGGCTCAATTTTTTTTTGACAAATTACAATTTCGCGAGGTAGACATATACTGACGGTGTTTATAATCTTATCGTGACATACTACTAATACTACGAGTATTTTTACATCCGTAACATTGTTTTAATTTTTTTGTTACTTAAAAAATGTTATGGCAAAAACTGTGTACTAGCGTTGCGGTGTTGGTTGGAGTTAAACTTACGAATTCCCAGGTTCGATTCCTGGATCAAGCAACAAAAATAAAATTTGTTTTTGAAGTGAATCTTCTTTAGCGGCGTTGCGCACTTTTTTTGGAATGGGTAAAAACTTTTAATTTCGCGCCAGATCGTCAGAACGTAAGGCGACGCACTGCGCATGCGCAAACAAGACGGCGGCGCAGGTCGCGTGCGCGAGATCTAAAATAAAACGTAGATTCATTGCTGTTTTTGTATTGCTTATTTATTTCCGAACAATACAGGATTCGCCAGATAATACTAGTACGAGAGTAAAACAATCGCACAAACTACTGCAATGCGGCTTCTCGCGTTGTTCTGCAGTATTAAATAATGTACTGTAAAGTGTAAACTGTTTCTTGCTTTGAATGCTTTGCAGTTTGGGGTAGATCAAATAGATATTAGTTTAGTAGACATCTTTAAATTTTTTTGCGACTTCTAGGTGTATCATTGTTTTTCAGTTAATAGAAATTACAGTATAACATTGTGAGAAGTTTAACTGTTTTTGAAAAAGTTGTAAGTTGAACAAAGAAAATGATAGTAGAAGGAAAATCGATATACACATATATATTACATTGAATTGAATTATGTATAAGTTTGAAAAAATAAATATTTCATCATATTTTATCTCATAAGTAATACTATTTTAACTGGTCGAGGTAAATTATAAAGTGGCCGTACTAGTAGGTAGCGTACTGAAGTTTCATGGTTTAGCACCGAGTAATAATAGTAATAGTAATAAGGTGTACTAGTTCATTTAACGGATTTGACGACTACAGTGCGAATCCAAAAATGACCGATTATACCACATAAATGATAGTACTTTCATACTGATAATTAAAGCAATTCGTGCAAAATTACCTATTCCCTAACCATTCCAAAATATCAAAAATGCACAACGTTAATATTCAAGTTTTCACTTCTGCCGGCACTCCCGGAGTGCAACCCGTCTTTTTTTTGTTGCTTAATCCCGGAAATCGTCTGGGACTGGATACCCAGTTCGCGATAAATTTGCCACCTATCACACTTTGGGACTTGCAGTCAGTTTCTGAAAAGGCAATTAATTTTAATTGGATTTATCTCTTCGTAATAGACTAAGTTTAAACAGAAAACCTGTTAAACAGCTGTTATAAATAGATAAATCATAAATTAATATTGATTGGAGTTTAGGAAACTGGCAATTACTATCGTGGGTTCCCTGGTTGTACCTCTGCCTATCCTTTTGGGGATTTGGGCGTGAAAATACTAATCTAAGAAGAAGATAGTCACTATCTTGAAATCAGTTATCAAAGTAAACTTAACAATAGCTTTAATAATAATTAATATTTCTTTCAGACGGGAGGTCACAGACTTTCGCAGTAATACACAAACTCCCATGTTTTTTTCTGCGCGTTCAATTGCATACGCTAATGGGCTCTTTTACTGGACAAATGGGAAAGAAATGCTCACTGAAGAATATCACGCTCAAAGCGACAGCTACTTCCACAATGAATATCCTCTGGCTTTCAACACGAAGCCCGTTGCAACACGACAAGTGCTGGTCGCGTTGAGGAGTTGCCAGCCTATCCCCGTCCCGGTGAACCCCCCACTTAGTGTTCAGGGTATAATGGGGATAGATCGTGCCAAAGTGTCCTGGTCCCCACCACACCTTTTGGGGCATCAGGGGACAGGTGCATGGCAGCAATGGAGTTTCCACTTGCAGCTCACAGAATTGAATACTGGTGATATTATTGATATGTAAGTTGTTTTAATTTTAATGTGGTTTTGATAATGAAGTTTTGTTTCTTACAATTTTTTGTAACCACTTAACTTATTAAAAAACTTATTATCATTAAGGGCAGTAAAACGCCAGCATATAGTAGTAAAACTGAAAAACCGACTTCAACTATTTCAGTAGGTACCGCGTCGCGATTTCATATCTTTTTTAGAAATTCCGAGATGGTCCCACATTAATTTTATCATGATCCGACTAGTTATTTTGAATTATTATACTAAACGTTGCATAATTTTTATTCTGGTATCTATTTAAGTATTTTTATGTTTTAGTATCGTTGACTAACACCCATAACGCAATCCTATAAATTGCTTACTATGGACTTAGATCAATTAACTACACCAATAAAAATGAAATTGAAAGCAGCAAGACAATTCTAATGGATGTAATAAGTTCGTAGTTCTCTAAACTCCCCATTTTTCTTTCTTTAAACTTTTCGCCTCTGTGGTCTAGCGGTCCGGGTGTTGGTCTTGACTGCATGAGGTCCCGGGTTCGAATGCCGGGTCGGCTAACACAAAGAAAATTGGATTTTTCCAATTTTCTAATAAAAAAATGTTGGTCGGGATTGGAAATGTGTCCGGTTGGCGATAGGCTTGCCACCTATCACATTGTGGGACTTAGTGTCTTGGGCTAGTCGTGGGTGCCTTGGTTGTACCTCTGCCTACCTCTTCGGGGATATGGGCGTGAAGATACTACTTGCAACCCAAGCACAGGGCAAGTGCTAAAATAAATATACCTTGAGAGAAACGAAAGTTATGGCCATTATAAACGTGAATTTCATCTGTAACGATGAACTCATTTAGTTGGTATTCAGAACTGTGTATCTATCGGACATAACTACTCGCTTAAACGGGTATAGGAAGGTATAAAAAATTTCGCTACGGGACTTGAAGTCTAAGTAGCTCAAATGGTTAGAGCATTCGTCGGCTTGAGACGAAAGGTTACAGGTTCAAATACTGTCTGGGGCGAAATTTTTTCTTTCTTTAAAATTTAAAGAAATTTAACTCAAGCACAGGGCAAGCGCTAAAATAAAAATATCCCATAACACAATCATATAATTTGCTTACCCTGGGGTTAGATTTAATTTATGTAATTTGTACAGGGTTTTTGAAGTGAAACTTCTTTAGAATCGTTGTGATTTCAAAACGGGTGCAACGGAAAACCGACAGGTAAGAGACACAAATATATATTCATCTCATTCTTTTCCAGATAGGAGACACAAATATATATTCATCTCATTCTTTTGGCGATTTACTGAAGTTTCACTTCTACCGTGTGTGAATCGCACACACACCTTTTTTTATTTATTTATTTATTCATTTTAGTCGATGTACACGGCCTCGTCAATGTGGAGGTCGTTAGCATAGACAAAATTTATGCATTTTTAAGTATAACTCACAAACCACTAGTCGGATCATGATAAAATTAATATGGTGGTACCATATTCTCGAAATAGTGACCTGTATTTCCCAAAAGGAACCATCAAAATCGGATGGCTATTCAAAATCGCGTAACAAAGATACAAAAAAACATACATTCGAATTGAAAATCTCCTTTTCTTGAGTCGGATTAAAATATTATAATGAGATTACAGAATATCTAAATGATAACAATTTTTGGTATTAGTTGGTCCTTAAATTAATGTCTTGTAAATATAATTGTATTAAAAATAAGAAAAAAAGACAAGCTCGCTGAGTTTTACTCGGCGGATTTTTTCAATGAAAAGCGTTCGTTAGTTTAATACTAAAAGCCGCATTCCGATACGATTATAGAGATCATAATTACATAAACTAGTGTCTAATATTTAAATTTTAATATCTTTTTTGATAACGCTATCTGCATTTATCAAGACCAACTACTTTGTTTCCAAACTTTATGAATATAGTTTTTGCGTCATCTGTGATCTTTTATCGTTATCATCGATATATTTGTTTGTGTGTGTCAAATGCATGATAGTATATGTAATGTTTTATTTTTTGATTTAAAGTCATTTATAAGCAATATTATTGAAAACTATCGTTTTGCATTTTCCTATAAATTTTCCAAATTTCATACCTCTCTGTCCCCGCAATCTTCGTAGAAAGGGGGCCAAAGTTTTTGTTTCACGTAATAATGTTAAAATATCACAAGTATCTACATCGCCTCTGAGGTCTAATGTTCCGGCGTCGGATGTGACTTCTTGAGGTCCCGGGTTCGATCCCCAGTTCGGACAACACAAGAATAGAAAACTTGTATTTTTAATTTTCTATTAAAACCACCATTTCCTGGGACTGCCTATGCACCCGATTGGCGTCAGGCTAGCCACCTATCACATTATGGGACTTAATGTCTTCGGCTCGTGGTAGGTTTTGCCTTTGCCCATCTCTTAGGGGATATGGGCGTGAAGATACAAGTACCCGTTGTATACTCTACGTGTTTAATTTCAAGACTCTTGTATTATTTCAGAAAATATGTTAATGAATCAATGCGAAATGTTGAGAACCTGAAGCAGGATACCGAATATGTGATTCGAGTGGCTGCTGTCACTCAATCAGGCTCTGGTCCATGGTCATCTGAGTTTGTGGGGAAGACGCTCATCTCGTCACCTACAACTTTGCAAAGTACACTACTGTGGTCTGGACCGGACGGACTTCTTCAGACTGATTTGACTGGGGATAATCTTCAGACTTTAATTCACAGGTTAATACAAATATTTTGTAAAATATGAAATGGATCCCTGAACAAAATAGACAAATTGAATCTAACCCCAAAGTGAACAAATTATATGCTTATGTTATAGATGTTATTCAATGCTTAAATTAATACCACAATAAATTAAATAAACACACCCAGACCCAGAAATGCAGACATCTAGATGTTTATCACACAAATGTCTGTCCCCTTCGGGAATCGAACTAGGACAGCCGTTTGCTTATTTGCTATTTTTTTTAGAAAAAAAAAATACTCAACTAAACTTAAGTAATAAGATGTAGGGTGTATGACGAAATTCTGTAGTCATTTTATAGTCTAAGTTCCGTATCTAAATCAACCTTCACTGAGCTAATAATTAAATGTGCATGTAATGACATAGTTCAAAACAAAGTTTTCCGCTGTCTGTATTTATGCCTGCTTAGATCTTTGGTTTTTAGATTAGGTTTGATTGACTTATTAATTATTTCAACTCTTGCGCTGTTTTGTTACGAAAAGGTTCATATAGGGTTGTCTGAAAAAAACATGAATAATGAAAAATCACTTTTAAAAAGTGACTAAAAATAGTCTGTCCGGGATTTTTGGGCAACCGATTTTTAATATATTTTCTAATATACTAAATTTATCATAAAATATGTTTCATTCTTTTATTTGCTCGGTGAAGGTCGATTTATGTTCGGATCTTGTACTATTAGCATTCAAACAAAAAGTTCTGTACTAAACAAACATTATTTTTGCAGTATAAGATATTTTGTTTTCACAGGGATCATCTAAAAAACTCATACATAACTGATATCTCCTGGTATCGAGATAAACTGTACCTGGTTACCAACTCTTCAACTGTAATGTGGTACAATATAACAACACATGAGAAAGGTATAATGCCAAACATGGATAATGTGGGAAGCTTAGCAGTGGACTGGGTTGGAAAGAAATTGTACTGGTCTAACCCTAAACAACAGTTGGTAAGTATTGGTTGCTATATATTAATACGTGACGACAAAACTTTGGAACCATTTTTACGAAAATTGCGCTGACGGAGGAGCATAAAATTTGGCACACTTGTGGTTCATGTGTAGGAGAAGTTCAAAACGCTAATATTTTTCAATCATAATGCTTATAAAGTGCATTAAATCAATAAATAAAACATTACGCACATTACCATGCATTTGACATACACAAACAAATATATTGATGATAACGATAAAAGATCACAGATGGCGCATTAAAAAGTTTGGATACAAAGTAGTTGGTCTTGAGAAATTAAGATAAGCTTTTTATCAATAAGATGTTAAAATTTATCATGCTCGAATTTCGACCAACGGGCAACCACTAGTTTTTTTAATCCTTTGCATGCCGGAACGCGGATCCGCGCAATCCAGTTATACTGCAGCGTTAAAGTCGCGGCATACCAGAGGTTAAATCTAGCTTATTCTTTAGTTACGGAATTGTCCATAAACTAATAGAAGAGCGCCTGGCCATATGGGAGGTTGCCAGGAACAAAAAAGTTGAGGATAGCGCACACTTGGATAGGGTACAACGATTCGGACCAGGGCGCATTGCATTGCAGAGTACGCTTAAATGCAAAGTCTTCTTCACACCAAGTCCTTTAAAGAAAGGACTCTGTCCTTTATCGAAATTCAAATATCACGATTCTTGCAGTCCTGCTTAGCTTCATCCATATCACCCTTTTCATACAAACACACCGATTTCGGAGACTCTTAAAACCACCCACGGATAAAACTCGAGCGATTCAATCTTAGAATGTCAATCTAGGTCCTCCCGGGTACCTACATCCATCCACATTCACGTTTTATATCTGCTTTGTCAATCTTTCATAAAGGACATTGCTTTATACAATATGAAAGCGATTATTGAGTAGCGATGCGTCCCCGATGCGACTTGTCAAAGGTGTAAGCTATCCTTTAGGGGACTTTTCCCGACCCACAACTTGTATATTATGTATTAGGGATGATATAATACTCATACGTTTTCCAGAGAGTGCACCAGTTTTACTAATATATTTAACACGCCCACGTAAACAATACTTGACCCAAAACTATGTACTTATCTCAAATTTCAAAAGTCAATTAAAGTAACTTTTCTTAAAGTTTGTAGAAAAAATTAGGAAAAAACGTTTACACTACTTTTACTTTTAGCATGTTTTTTTTTTGTTCTATGGAAATTTAAATCATGATTTTTACAAATAATTTTATTTTCTCGCATAATAAAGTCACATTTGACCTTGACAAAGTTAAATTGACTAGGTATTTTAAAGACGTTTTAGACGGGTGTCAACACGGGACAACAAAAGTCACTTTGGAGGAAACTGCTTCCATTTTCCGATTATTATATTAAACTTGGATCAAATCTTCGCTCCAGACGGATGCAAACCTATGGTCACAACCAGTGTTCACAACCGTCTACAGCCCCTATTAAGACAAAATAGGAAAAAATTAAAAAAATTAACAATTATCCTAAGACCTATCTCAAAAAAACTAAGTATTAAGGTCTTAAACCAAAGTTTAAATATTCGGTAAACTGTTATTATTATCATTATATTATTTCATAGATCACAAGAGGTAATTTTGATGGTGGCAACCGCGAACCGGTCCCAATAGTAACAGTGGCAAAAGAACTCACCATAGATTCGATGGGAGCTTACATATATTGGAACACAGGACATGCGGTCGAAGCTGCAAGACTGAATGGCGAAAACAAAATCGTTTACTACCCCGCCCAACTTTTTAGTGGAAAACAAGGTTCAAAATTTACTTTGAATTTTAGCTATTATTTTACTCATTTTTGTACTGGTTGTTTATTTGTATAGCTTTGTATCTGTGGTCTAGCGGTCCGGTGCTGGACTTCATGAGATCCCAGGATCCATATGTCTGACAACTAAAATGTGATTCTTCAATTTTCTAATAAAAAATAACGTTGCACGGTGTTTGATTTGTGTTAGCTTGGCGATAGGCTTGCCACCTATCACGTTTGACTTCATGTCTTAGGCTAGTTGTAAGTGCCCTGGTTGTACCTCTGCCTACCAGGTTGGGGATGCGGGCAACAAGATACTTTTTTTCTTTACATGATGATATTAAAGAAATATGTGTCAGTGTAGATATTCTAAATTATGACTACACATTCAGTGATGCACCCTAATCTCAAAAATATATTAATATTTGTATTTGAAATAGTCCAGAAATAAATTTCTAAGTTTCTTTCTTCTAAAAATAATTTTAAATTTATGTAAAATTTTCCTTACTAAAATCGTCAAGTTTTGTATTCTTATAGTTTTTCTGACAGTTATCATTGTATTTTACGATACCTTTGAAGCAATATTTAATCTTATATTTTTTTAATGTTATAAACACTAAAGTTGGGTCAATTAATAGATCACATTGGACATGTCATCGTAATTTGACTCGGTGTCTTTGCATTATTGGTCAAATTTAGTATTGCAGATTTGCTTAACCTTTCATTTTAAATATAATATGATATTTATTGTACTGGTAATGTCAAATGTCAAATGCATTTTCATGTTTCTTTTTGACAAGCTAAAATGTCTGACCGAACTGTACGCGAGATGTTTTTAAATTTATATAAATCAGATTGATTGCGTAGTTTTTCTTGTTTCGTTCTTCCAAAACTGTAAGAAATTTTTTTTTAAAAAAGAAATCAATTTGAAAAAAATAACTTTACAAAAATAAATTTAAAATGTTTTATATTCCAGTTATGGGACTGACAGCTGATTTAGAAAAGAAATGGTTGTACTGGCTAGTCAGAAGTTATGACGGCTCCGAACTCCATAGAGCACCGACTGCAGATCAAATTACTTCAGGCTTAAGCGAGGTTTTTTTATTTTATTTTTTATAATACTAGCCCTTTCCAGATTTGCACGGGTGGACAAACTTATATGTTATTTTACATACAAACCTTCCTCTTGAATCACTTTTAAAAAATTTCATCAAAATCCGTTTCGTAGTTTTAAAGACTTAAGTAAAGTAAGTATCTTCACGCCCATATCATCGAAGAAGTAGGCAGAGGCACAACCAGGGCACCAACAACTAGCCGAAGACACTAAGTCCCACAATGTGATAGGTGGCAAGCCTATCGCCAACCGGGCACATTTCCAATCCCGACCAACCTTTTTTTTTTATTAGAAAAATTGGAAAAATCCAATTTTCTTTCTATTGGCCGACCCGGGATTCGAACCCGGGACCTCATGCAGTCAAGTCCAACACACGGACCGCTAGACCACAGAGGCGATATATAGTTTTAAAGACTTAAACATACATAGGGACAGCTAGTGAAAAAAGACTCTGTTTTATACTAACTAGTGAAGACTGCCAACAAGCACATGGCTCTCCTGACTGTTAGATACAACTGTCACTTCCAGTCAACAAATAAAACTACACTTGGAAGGCAAACAAGCAGACGAATTTCACGCCGCCTAGAGACACAAAAGGTGGTAATGGTGCGTTGCCAACCTGAGGCCGGGATGTTAGGCCTCGAGCAAAAGTAAGTTTACCGGCTACCTTACCCTCCAAACCGGAACACGTCATGACGTTATGGCGGCAGGAATAGGTAAGACGGTGTTACCAATCCGGGCGAGTCGCTGCTAAACTCTACCACCTAGTCAGATGTCACGGTGTTAGTGACGGTGAGCCTATGCTCGCCTTTTACGAGCTGCCTGAGAAGGAAGGCTAGATGGACCAACATGGGTTGGTCCGGGCTCCTTTGTAGATGGATAAATTGCATTCATTCATTCGATGTCCTTATTTTATCATTTCCTTAATTTAAGAGAAATACTAACCATAAATTGATTAGGTTTCAGGATCTCTTATTACACGTTTATCAGGGACTGCTACCCTTGGCCCGTTGTGCTACTTCAGTGAGAGGCTGGTGTGGGTACAAGATGCCTCCAGGGCTGTGGTATCTGATTTGGCTGGACGGTACACAGCTGAGCTGGTCCCTCGAGTACATGTCATTGCTGTACGAGATCCAACAGTGCACGAGAATAGTGGTATGTAGTCCACACGTTATAATTGACTGAAAAGCATTCTTTTTATTAAAAATATCCGCCTATTCCAGAGATCGGCAACCTGTGGCTCGCGAGCCACTTGCAGATTTTTTGGATGTGAAACTGCGGCTCTTTGTTCCATTTCCAAATTTTATTTATTTTATGAAACTAAATTTATCTCAGCAACTTCTTCTCGCTTTTTATATAAAACTTTATTCATGCAAATACTATTTATTGTTGGCAATAACAAAATGTGACTCTTTGGAAATTTTGAACTACCATAAACTGTAAATTTTGGTACTTCCAAGTCAAAAGGTTGCCGACTCCTGACTTATCCACTAAAAAAATATGTTCATGATCCGCTAGTACTGCGTTCAAAAGTACCTAAAACGACATATCCTTTTTTATCATTACCCATTGTTGCTTGAGGGGTAAGGCAGTGGAGCCAAGCCTGGTGAGCTGCTGCACATAACTCTGTCATTTAAGGAAGATGCTTTATTATAAATAAATAGTTGTTGCCGCGACTTTGTACACGCGTCGGAGTGATTTTTAGTGACTGGTAACGAAAAGTAAAAGGTATTCTAAATATTGACCCGAGCTAGAAGCGTAGTAGCAGCTAGCTACACTAAATTTAGTAAATATTTATTTATTCCGTATGCGTGGTTTCTCTTGGATTCCGAAGGTGGTATCAAGAGTCTCTGGAATCTACGTGTTTGTATGAAAAGGGTAATAATAATGTGGAGGAAGCCAGGTAGGTCAGCAACGATCGTGACATTTGGCACTCGATACTCTCTACTTACCTCTAAGAATCTATAGGACTTGGCGTGAAGATATGTATGTATATTGATTATTCATTCATATTCATGAAGTAGAAAGTATAACCATTAATATAAACCCACTTTGCACCTTTTCAGCCAACCGGCTATACTTTTACGGCATCTAAGGGCTATGGTAACATTTCGCACCTTCGGTGGAACAAGGGCACAATTGCTCTTTTTGTAATTTTACAGGATAGCCATTTTATATATATGTTATATTTAGCATTCCATGTTGTCTAGCGCTGTTAATATTGCTCTCAAGTTTACAAGTGTTAAATAAGTTTAAGTTTTTTTAAAAGAGAGGTGCACTTATGCCCTTGTTCCTCCAACATGTAAATTATATTGTAATTATGACCATATTCCAGCTTTAATTTAGGATATTTTTTTAATAAAAATTATGTGTTT
>NJDC01000181.1:0-18863 GCA_002245475.1 Calephelis virginiensis
CGTTGATTGATAATATAATCATAATATAATATAATATATATATAATCATAGCATAATATAATCTGCTTACTTTGGGATTAGATTCAATTTGTGTGACTTGTTTATTTATTTATATGTATTTATTAACACAAAATGTTTAGTGTATGTTTTGCTTTAAGGACAAGATTTTTTTTTTATGATATTGGAAGGCAAACAAGCAGACGGATTTCTTGATGGTAAGAAATTCACGTCTCCTAGAGACACCGAAGGTGATAACGGTGCGTTGCCCACCTGAGGCCGGGATGTACGACCTCGAGCAAAAGCAAGTTTACCGGCTACCTAACTCTCCAAACTTACAAGTTACTGATAACTTACGAGTTATTAATAAGTTACAAATTGGTGATGATTCTGTTGTTCACAAACCAATCCTATTCTATTCTATTCTTTGTATTTAGGCGGCATGAATTTCTTACCACCAGGAAACCCGTCTTTTTTTCGTTCCAATATCGTTAAAAAAAGACGGGGTGCACTCCGGAAGTGCCGGCAGAAGTGAAAACTTCAATATTAACGTTGTGCATTTTTGATATTTTGGAATGGTTAGGTAATAATTTTGCACAAATTCCTTTAACTATCAATATGAAAGTGCTATATTTTATGCACAAATATTATTTTCATATCAATAACCTGCGTTTGGCTTGACAAAAACGGTCTTAGTTTTGACGTGACGGCTTGGAGTGTCGTCATATTATCTGTATAACGAACATTGCTCGTCTACACATAAAGCTTATTCAAGATGGAACAAATAGAGCAATGTCTGTTGATATTATAGGTATCTGATATCATGTCTTATGAGAATATAATGGTAGGTATATTGCGGCGTATACGTATATTGCGAATCCTATACTCTTCAGAAATATCTGAGCAAAATAAAACCAGCAATGAATCTACTTTTTATTTTAGATCTCGCGCTGTCTTATTCGCGCATGCGCCCTGAGCCGTCTAACGATCTGATGCGAGTTTAGAAGTTTTTACCCATTCCAAAAAAGTGCGCAACACCGCTAAAGAAGTTTTCACTTCAAAAAACACGATATTTAACACATTGACTGACATTAGAATTTTATATACAGGATGGCTGATAACTAACGCATAACCTTTCTATGGAGGCTTAAGTAGAACTTTTAGAAAATACAAAAAAAATATTTGGTTCTTCATACAAAAAGTTTATCGTCCTCAAATGCAGAAACAAATTCTTTTTTCGGAGTTTTAGCCGCCCTAGAAAGGTTGTCCGTTAGTTACCAGTGAACCCGTATAAGATAATCTTTGTTGTGTATATGAAAAAAATCCCTCATATAAGATCATAACTGTGTAGTCCTAACAATTTGAGAAAAATGTGTTGTAAGTAATTTATATCTCTAAAAAGGGCCTTGGTTGAGCACTATTTTCGCACTATTGAGCAATATTTCTTGCTTACCAACTCAATAGTCATTGAAAAAAGTTTTTTAAATGTGGCCTTGTTGAGTTTTCTGAATTTGGATTGTTTCAAAATATCGGTATAAATGGAACTGGTTCAACAAAGCTAAGGTAAAAAACATTTGAAAAAGAGAATTAATGCCCGTTTTCAAGGTTTTTTTGACTGTTTTTATATCTAAGAGCCATCGAAACTAGTAGATTACTAGGAACTGGTAGGTTAGATTAGTAGAGAGTAGTAGTAGTAGCAAAATTTATCCAAAGTAAAGGATCTTCACGCCCATATCCCCGAAGAGGTAGGCAGAGGCACAACCAGGGCACCCACGACTAGCCGAAGATACTAAGTCCCACAATGTCATAGGTGGCAAGCCTATCGCCAACCGGGCACATATATATCCGAGCATACTATCCCGAGCAACATTTTTTTTTATTAGAAAATTGGGAAAACTCAATTTTCTTTCAGTTGCCCGACCTGGGATTCGAACCGGGGACCTCATGCAGTCGAGTCCAACAACTGAACCGCTAGACCACAAAGGCGATATACATTTTTATAAATTCTAGTGTAATCAGTCATCTGAGATCAGTAAATGTAAAGTAGTATCTAGTTAATTATACTAATTTTATTAATTTTAATTGTGGGACTTAGTGTCTTCGGCTAGTCGTAGGTGCCTTGGTTGTACCTCTGCCTACCTTTTCGGGGATATGGGCGTGAAGATATTAATTTTATATTAATGAATTTTAGAGATATCGAGAAATTACACTTTACTCAAAAAATATTTTTTTATTACCTTTCACCGTTCGTATGTCGTCTTAAATAGCCTCTTACCTGAAAGCTTGGGAATAATGGCTCCTCAAGTTAATGTATCATAAATTTGTTTATTGTATTAATTTTAAATAGGGAAAAAAGACAATCCTGCTGAATGTCTTGGCGGATCTTCCTAGTGTGAGGCCGCGGAGATCCTATCCGGAGGTAGATTTAGTATTATGTAGGAGCGTCACAAGTACCTACCTCTAGTAGGTTAATATGACATAAAAATATTTTAATTTGATTTGATTCGCTAGCACCTCCGTACGTTATTTCTATAAAAAGTTTGAATAACGATTCTACTGGTAACACTGAAAACTAAATTTTCAGATCAAAAGCGCTATATACTTCAAAACTTAAATTACTGAATGCTTAGCAACTCATGGTAAAAGCTCTGATAGTAGAAATTTAATGACATAACGTAAAATCGTCACTTTGGTAGGTGATCTAATGCTCAGAGTTTGATCATTTATAAAAAATGTAGTTGCCGTATTCGACAGTATTTTTACTTACATAGGCAGCAAGTAATTTTTGTAAGTAAAATGGTGACCATGACTTTTACAGATTTGCAAGGACTATCTATTTACGGCCAATGTTAATAACATTTCCCTAAAGATAGATTTCAAGCAATCTAGATAGCTGCGTATCTGCTAGCCTATCCTATATCTAATTGCCATATTTATCCTGTCCACAGATATGTTATTGGCAAGCGATAACATAAAACATAAAACAAGTTTTGGATTAGGATTGATTATTAATATTGGCCGTTAGGCTTTCACAGTGTAAGTGCTTGCCACTATCGTGGGTCAGTTTTAGAGCGTAGAGAGGTTTGACATCCTTGATAAAACAGCTATGGTGTCACTGATTGACAATCAGAAACCCCTTCAGGATTGCAATATAATTTTACCAAGTATATTGTCTATAGGCATATAATCCATCAGGAAACCCAGCTCATTTATCTTGCCATCCCTTAAAACCAATGTTGTTCAAAATAACATGTCATTGTTTAGATTTATCTAACGTACCTACTTACCTAACGTTTACTGGAATGATTTTAGTAAGTGCCAAATTGATTTGTATTTTGTAGGAAATCTTATTGTCATACTAAATATCAATAATTGAAACCCATTGAAACTCATACCATAATTTATTAAAGAAATCAAGAAAGGTTTTGGCGCCATCAAGAGAAAAGATGGTCGAAGTTTTTTCATAATTATTGAATTTCGCGTTGATATGGAGTGAAATTAGTCAATTTTGGTGGCATTTTGTACAATTTTGTTCAGTGAAAGTGCACAAATGAAATAGTCATGAAGAAATTAGCGTATCCTGTATTTCGTCGTTGATGCCAAATCTCATTACATGAGCTTGAGTAATGAGGCCACCGCTTTACCCAAGAGCCTGACCTGACTTACTGACGACTAATGACTGATTGAATAAAAATTGTTTTAAAATTTGATGCAAATTTCTACTTGACTAATGTCAAAATACTAACGTGAAGAAAGAAAGAAAAAAATCAAGAAGTTAAGTTAAATATTAGGAAATCTACGGTCGCTCTTACCGACCTCATCAAACAGGCAGCCACGACACAGATATACAGTTATAGAAACAATTAGTCAAAAATTATGAAAATGTGTTAGATCGCTTTTTTTCTATCCGCAATGTACAGAATTCACTCTTGTACAGTGATAAACCATGGATAAACCTGTATAATTAGTATAGATGCCAGCATGGATGCAAAATAGTAGTAGTAGATACAGATTACTACATCAAATCTCTATTATCAAAGGGCTATGAAGATTTTACCTACTGGTCGGCCATTCTTTTTAAAATTGCGTTCACTGATAATTCTTTCAAAAATGGATAGCTAATATCAATAAAAATAAAAAAAAATGAAAAAAATTCGTTAAGTGTCACATTACGAAGATAAAAATAACTAAAGTTTTACTATTAAAGGTTACGACTTGACGGGGTTCAGACAGGTTTAATAAGTTACAACTTTGGGAGCTCATATCTTCGAAATGTGACATTTTACGCGTTATTGTTTCAGAGTACTTTTTGTTTGTATTGATTTTAACTATCCTTTTCTGGAAGAATTATTAGTGAACGTGACTTTGAAAAAAATAAACAAAATGGCAGACAGTAGGTAAGCCAGGTTTATACAAAAATCTTCATAGTCCTTTACACCTTCATACTTTTATTGGTCACCTCTGTTATATGGTGTAGCGATCCGGCGTCGGACTTGACTTCTTGAGGTCTCAGGTTCAATCCCCGGACCGGACAACAAAAAAAAAATAAGAAAAGGTATATTTTTTCAAATTTCTAAAATAAAAAAATGGCATTGCCCGGGATCGGATGTGAGCCCATTTGACGATACACATGCCACCTATTACATTTTGGGACTTGTCTTGGGCTAGTCGTGAGTGCCCTGATTGTGCCTCTGCCTACTCCTTTGGGGATATTGGTGTGAAGATACTTTTTACCTTATTACTTTTATCAATACCTACTACTGCCACTGTAACGTCAGCGCTTGCTGTTGACGTTGACAGAATTTGGTTTGGAGGATAAGGTAACCGGTAAACTTACGAGTACTTTGGCTCGAGGCCTAACATTCCGGGTTCAGGTTGACAGCAAACTATCTCTACCTTTGGTATCCAGGTTGCGTGAATTTCTTACCATCTCAAAGTCAGCTCGCTGGGTTGCCTTCTAATATCATACAAACAATAACACAATAAAAATGATAATTCTAGCATTGAACACTACTTTTTACCGATTTTAACGTATATTTAGGGCCTGCTTAACCTTACTTCTTCTCATTTCTTATGATAATTTGTATACCTGACGAGCCCATTACTATTGTTATTAATGTTGAAGACTTTGGGTTGGATAATCCTGAGGATCGCTGCGATTTATATACTTAGATATATTGTTAGCACGCCCATTATTATATTATATGTATTGCATTTACTTTTTTTAAGAAATTGTTTATTATTTGTTGATTTAATTATTATTTTTAAATAGTAATTATGACTGCATTTAATTGTAACCCATGAGATTGATTAAAATAAAACTTGTCTATAGGTTTTTTAAAGAATTTATTTAAGTATTCGATATTCGGTCACTTTCCTCTATATTATATGTGTTGCATTTACTTTCTTTTATCTAAAATAGTATCTGTTCTCCAGTGCCTTAAGCAAATTTTAGTTTTTTGGGAATAAATAAAGTATTACAATATTTTTTATTTTACCTGAATACTTCTTACAAACCGCATTTATTACAAACGATACTAGTCCAATGTTATGTATATAAAAAAGGGGTTTTTCTAAGAACTTGGTTAACTCTGCTGGATAGTGCCTTAACGAAAGTCAATAGCAAAGGTTTTTGAACAAACTCTGCTGAAATTTTCCAATTTTCATGCGCAAATTTGTGAACTGCGTCCGCTGTAAATTCAAAAACGAAGTCTATTATTATATGGAATTGGATAATTTGTTTTTATATTTGGCATGATAGAAAAATCAGTTGAATCCATAAATGGTATGGCTTATTGTTTTGCAAGAGATGACCTACAAAATTGAAGTTAAGATTCATCTCGTACCTTTTTTCAAGGCTTCGATCCTTTAGTATTCCTTATATCTTAACGTCAAACTGAATTATGATGAGTACTGTCATATTACCACTAGAATTAGAAGAACGATGTATCTAAACACTAAAACTCATAATCTTTATTTCACATCTCTACTTCTCATCTCTATTTTTAATTTTTATTATATACTAGCTGTTACCCGCGGCTTCGCTCGCAAAAAATTTAGATGCAAGCCATCCTATCTTTCAAGTTATATCAAACCGCACACGGTGTGTAAATTTGATTAAAATCGGTTAAGTAGTTTAGGAGTCCATTAAGGACAAACATTGTGACACGAGATTTATATATATTATTATACAGGATTTTATTATGTTATATATTTCATAGTAAATATATAACATAATAAAATCGTGTTCGTTTTTAGTGATATTTTGAAAATTGAACCTGATATTTGAATTGACCAACCGCGAGGCTCGGGTTCGATTCAAGCTGGGGGCTATTTGTGTGATGAACATTTAGATGTCTGCGTTTGGGTTTGGGTGTTTAGTAAATTTATTCTGGTATCTATTTAAGTATTTCTATGTATTAGAACCGTTGACTAACACCCATAACATAAACACATAATTTGCTTACTTTGGTTTCAATTCAATTTGTGTAACTTGCCCTGGGATATTTATTATTATACACTTATAGTAAGGGATGCGCCCGTTGATCTGTCGAAGTGTCTGAAGAAGTCTGAAGTCAGTTCTACAGTTTTTGCATGAAGGAGTATAAAAAAACAAACATGCAAACTTTCGAAATTATTATATTAGTAGGATATAGATGTACGTACGTACACATTTTAATATGTTTAGATTATTCGTCTCAAAGTATTGTAGAATTCTTTGTAATTTTGTTAGGATTAATATGATTTAAATACTTACACAATTTTTTGTTACCGTTAAACATATTTTCAAATTTCGTTTTAAATGCAGAAGTAATTTTCGCATCGATTGGAGTCTTTTTTATTTTAAAATATACTTCGCCATCTTTCTTTTCCAACTCTTCTAATATGACATCTATTTTTACATTAAATGATCCTGTAAATTGATGTTTAAAGGTTACTTGTGTTATTATTAATGTGCTTAAATCTAGATAAATAAGAACAGTTTTAATAATATAAATAAATTTTATTACCAATACCAGCATGTCCTTGTCATAATTATGTCGAGCTTAGAGGGTAAAACTTAGTTATCTAACGTATTTTTATTTTAGCACTTGACCTGTGCTTAGGATAAATTTTCTATAAATTTTAAAGATTTAAAGATTTTTAAAGATTTTAAAGATGTATCTATAGGACATAACTACCCGCGTTAACGGGTTAGAAAGGAATTAAAAATTTCGCCACGGGACTTGAATCCTCAGTAGCTCAATTGGTTAGAGCATTCGTCGGCTTGAGACGAAAGGTTACAGGTTCAAATCCTGTCTGGGGCGAAATTTTTTCTTTCTTTAAAATTTATAGAAAATTTATCCTAAGCACAGGTCAAGTGCTAAAATAAAAATACGTTGCGAGAAACGAAAGTTATGGCCATTCTAAAATGTGAATTTCATCTGTAATGATGAACTCATTTGGTCGGTACTCAGAATTGTGTATCTATAGGACATAACTACCCGCGTTAACGGGTTAGAAAGGAATTAAAGATTAGTTATCTAAATACATCAAGATCTAAGCTGCAGATTGGCAATGTCATTTTAACATCGTGACGGGCATAACCCATCGTGATGTTAAAGTAGCATTGCCAACCTGCCGCTTTTTTTTACAATCAAAAAATTAATTTGCTTGTTTGCCTACCTTAAAGACAAAAACAATAAATTCAAAGTGAAAGAAATTGGCTAAAGTTCATACATTCATATATATGGTCAAAGTGATCTTATGAGTTAGGTATAAATACACTTTCATATTAGTTACCTGAAATAAAATCAAAATCTCCATTTCCTACAACTGGGAATGAGAAAAAGCGCCCGTTGACATTATATTTTCCTGTTATATGGGCAGCAGTGGGTGGGCAGCTAATATCAAATCTAAAGTCTTTATAATTGACGAGTCTGAAATAAATTTTGTAAAAATTACCTAGTGAAATGAAAAAAGTAGCAACACAAAAAGTAACTTTCGGTGATCTTGAGCAGTAAAATAATCTAGAACCACATGTAAATTGACACACAGCTTTAACTCACTTGTGAAAAAAACTCAAAAAAACAGCTTAATATACACCTTGGATTGTAAGAAGCCGAGGTATATATTATGCTATTTTTCTGATCGATGCAGCAAAAAGAAACAACTTCGCGTTACGCAGCGAGTGCAAAGTTGCTACTTTCATGCTTGTGGATGAAAGTATTTACTTTCATACAGACACGTGTCTTCTGAGAATAGCTTAATATAGTTATGAAATCACTAGCTGCTACCTGCGGCTTCGCCCGCGTTTTCCCGCCCGGGTTCACATAAACCCGGTGTGCGATCGGGATTTAAAATAGCCTATATGTTAATCCAGGTCACAATCTATCTGTCTTCCAAATTTCAGACAAATCCGTTCAGCCATTCGAGCGTGAAAGAGTAACAAACATCCATACATACATACTTACAAACTTTCGCATTTATAATATTAATAGGATTTAAAGAAAATAAGTTTAATGCTGTAAGAGTTAGCATTACATTTTTATTCTAATGCCACCTTCCTACGATGCAAATAACAAGTATGGACTTCAAATACTCCACTAAAAGAGATCACGTCTGTCGTAGATTAAAGTGGGCATAAAAATATGGTAGTAGTAAATATTCGTGAATAGACGTATTCTTACTTCTAGAGTCTGAATATTTTTTTCATTTTTTCCGTGCTCGTACCGAGCCCCCGGTGTAGGCTACACCATCTGCTTGCTTAACTGGCCGCCCATAACAAACGAGTAGTGAAAGAAAGAAAGAAAACATTTATTGATAAACTAAATTTTACCACACACCTTTAATAAAAAAAAAACAACTAGAAATCTTACCTAACCCTAAACATAAGCAACTTAAGTAAAATAGTTTCATTATATAAAAAAAATCATAAAGTGATTTCTATATTTATGTGGTCAAATGAGTTACTATTGCCAACAACAACACTAGTGGTAGAGTACTAGGCAGCAACTTGCCCTGGTTGGTATCCGCCGTCTTTCTTATTTTTGCCGCTATCATGACATTGTGATTTTCAGAAAATTTTTAGTACGGGAATAATAGCCGATAAACTTCTAAAATATGGTTGATACCCTAACGATATGAAAGCGATGAACCTATAATAGCTATGGTGTCTATAAGACAGTTTTTTTTTCTTTCTACCAGGATAACCAAGTCCTTCTTTACTGTCTAATCACATGAAACTTTAGGCAAACACTAGATTTAGATCCTAGTTTTAGATATTTTCATTATGTTCTAGCCAGTATGACCTGACAATTATTGTGGATAGCTTGTTCTATTATATTCATCATAGCTAAACCAATACTGCTGATCTTTTAAATAATGATGATGATGTCTCTAGATGTTAAGAGTCTGCCCAAAATCTTTCTTCTGCGTCCTCATCTTTATCCATACAAATATTTTAAAACCAAAGGCAATCTTAATGTCTATTACACTTTTAAGGCTAAACCGTTTAATCTATTTTTATAAAAAATCATAAACGTATAGTTGAAGGACGGAGTTCAAACGCTGTTTTTTTTTCAAAAATTAACAACCAAAGAACAAAAATAGGGATGCTGTGGAATATGAAACAACGCTAACCACCAACTCGCTAGTTAAATATTAATAAAAGTACAGAGTTTTGGCGCCATCGTGAATGAAGATGGTCATAAATTTTTCACAATTATTGAATTATGAATTAATTATACAAATTATGAGTATAATTAGTAAATTAAGGTGGGAATTAGTTTAATTTTGTTCAGTGAAAGTGCACAAATGAAATAATCATGAAGAAATTAGTGTATCGTGAATTTCTGTTTCTGCTGCCAAATCTCCCAAAGTGAGCTTGTGTAAAGTGTCCACCGTTTTACTCAAGACCCTGACGTGACTTTGTAAATAGTGACTAATGACTGTATAAGAATAATTGATACGGAAGACATTTGACTATTGAATCTATTAGAAATAATTAATAGGGAAGACGTGGCAGCATGGCCTAAATGTCTTAGCCGGCCCCAAAAAGGGGAAAATTAACTTAAAAAAAATAAAAATACAACTTACGCCAAATTTCTTATCTTGCACTTGTTAAGGCCATGTACTAACACATCATTGAGGGTATAGTTCATTATGCCCAGATCTCCATCTACACACTTGAAAAACATGTATTCGATAGAATCAATACCCACAGACGCATCACCAGTTAAAAATCTGTCGTAAATATCTTTCCAAAATTGTTCCAGACATTGTTTATCGTCTACTTTACAGACTAGAAGAGGTCCTTTAACAAGGAAGTGAGTATAATTATTAGACACATTAATTCATGTTAAAGCTTAAAGTACCTTCAAACTCATATCCACGAAGAGATAGTCAAAGACACAAACAAGCAAGGCAACTACGACAATACGAATACACCAAGTCCCACAATGTGATAGGTCGCAAGCCTAACGCTAACCGGGCACAAATCTAATCCTAGGCATCGTTATTATTTTTCTACACATTTTCTATTTTTGTTTTGTCCGACCTGGAGATCGAACACGGGACCTCAAGAAGTCAAGTTCGTCACCGGAACGCTAGACCACAGAGGCGATAAATAGCTATTCGATTAATGTTGAAGCAATTAGTATTAAAGCTCTCTTTTCAAACAATTGGTAACAGGAGAACAATTCTTATCCTATCCACGTGAAGGTAATAGTGTCCTCAAAGGGTTTTCCTGGACTAGAAATGCCATCTTACTAATATCTAGTGCAACAATACCAGTTCTCGTGGTATATTTTGAAGAGAAAGCTAGCTGAATAGTCCATTGCGCCTATAAGCAAATTTTTTAGCCTTGTGCCTTCATAAGTTTTGTTATAAGTAAATGTTCAACAACTTGTGCACATAACTATAATGATAACTTTAATTACAATGATTAAAATAAGCACACTAAGTAAGCCTGTACTTCATAAAAGGTCACTTACCAGCTTTAGTAGATAGTATAAAAAAGTTTATGAATATAAAGAATGAATAAAGTGAAATCATTGTAATGTAGTCTTTCGCTTCACATTTGCATATGCTTTAAGTAAGTTTAAATTTCTAGGTTCTATATATAGGCTAGAAAAGGGCAGGCTATAGGGATAAATAGCGTTATTAATTACCAGAACTCTTTTTTCATTAGAATTTTAAGTTAATAATTTGCTATCGCCACTGCTCTATTACCCTTGTAATAGCAAAAGTAACAAGATTTTATTACCTACTATAAATCACCGCTATGTTAAAAGGGTTATGAATGTGGAGGAAGCCAGGCAGGTTTGCAAGAATCGTGAGGTTTGGCACTCGATACTCTTTGATCCCCTTACGGGGCTTGGCGTGAAGATATGTATGTATGAATGTATGTTGTTACCATATATGGATTATTAGCCACTTGCTTTCAGTGTTGGTTTTAAATTTTTTCATAATCCTATTTAAATGTCTTGTTTTGTAATATTTTATTTAAGTTAGTAAATTGCTGTAATGTCAACTCTAGGTGTACATTATTATAATATCAGTATACAATTTATTTGCTAAACTTTCAGTTACTGTGATACAGTATAATATATCTTTGACATCAATTATTAAGAATAAAACATTTGCAGGACAATAAAAATTTGAGGTTGGTAAATAAACAAAAGTAAAACACAGCATTTTTTCCTTATTTAATGTATGACTAAAATCTTCCTGCTACACTATCTTCTTAAAATAGATATGCGTTGAAATGTAGTCTAACCAACTTCTCAAAGGTCGAGGAAGTTCAATGAATCTACGAGTAAAAGAAAAATAAGGCATCCAGTGTAAAAAATTTAACCAAACAATATCAAGCTGCAGCATTGTTGGCATTTGTTCGCAATGACTTGAATGTTGTTAACTGTGATTTTTTTTTCAATTTCATCGCTTTTTGAGGCTAAGCAGGGTTCACAGTGTTCAATTCAAAGGTAGATCCTTAAATTAGTTTCTTTCTTGAAAGACAAGATAAAGAGTTCAGATTACTAGAAGGGAATTCTTTAGGGAAGTAGGTATAAGGCCAGGGGTGCATAATGTTCCATGGCGAGATCAAGGACGACTGTGCAGTAAGATTTATAGATGGAAAATTAGTTTTAAAGAAGAGGTTACCTACGGGGGTAAAAGGCAAATCTACAGTAAAATAAATTGGTCAAGTCTTATTCGCCCATGAATTGTTCCAAGGTTCCATTATTGAAAGTGTACTATGAATGTATATACACAGCCAAATTTGAAGAAACGGTTCGGAATCGATAACACTCTCGCTCTATAAAAAACTAAAAATAAAACAAAAATCTTCTTAAAATTTTAATCCGATGCAAAATACAATATTCATGGTTATAACGTAAACAAAGCATAAAATTGGTTCCCACCGACTGCAGTGTTGCATCAGCAGGGTGGTGACGTCATGACTCGTACTGGGTACGACATAGCTTGGCAACAAGTGAAGCATTTTTGCGAACTGTTTTGAATTTATGTTTATAAAATTAAATATTCTACTTCTGTATTAATATATTTAAAATGTAAGTACTATCATTTAAGCCTACACCCCTTTATATTAAAATTTGGCCGGTTCCTTATAAGTTACCCTGTATATCACGCGATGCTACTTCATAGAGCGGCCTGCGGCGTCACTGTGCTAGCTCACTTGAAGATATACTTTGAAAAAAGTCACACGCAGTATGAAATTCGGCGACAACATACAGTGGTTGTTGTGTGTTGTGAGATTAACTAGAGGTCAATAAACGTAACAGAGAAATTTGATAGCAAATTTCTCTCATACTTTGATTAAGAAGCAGAAGAAGAAGTTCAACATAACCTCAATTTTTTAATTAATTCATCATATTTTAAACGTAATTATTACACTTCTTATTCAGTGATACCTTATTCTTCTAGCAATTTTGTCAACTGTATGCCATCACCTGCCTCGACTAATGAAGACTAGACTAGACAAGAAGCTATAGAAATACAAAACAATAAATTTCAATAGAGACGGTGACTCTAAACTGTCATCTACAAAATATGAACTCCAGTAATTGGTAAAATATAGCAGTTACTGGAAAAAAATAATAGTAAAAATTCAGTAATTTGTTACTAACAATAATAACTTGAAAGTCGTCCCCTATTTAGCATAATAGTGGTTCTAGATGGTCGAAAACACTGGTTGAAAACATTGGTTTGCATCCGCCTTGACCGTGGCCAAAATCTAAATCCAAATTTAACAATGTTCAACACATTTATTTTTATTTTTTTATCTTTCAAACAAAATTAGTTTGTATAAAAGGCGTACTTAATGCCTAATGGCATTCTCGAATCAACTTTAAAAAATATGTATAACAATAAACGATATAAGTACTTTGCTCTTTAACATTATGTAAGTTAAACTGTAATAATATACATAAGGATAATATAATATACTTAATTATAATTAAAAACATACTTATACAGGATTACTTTATAAAAGAACGTTGGGGATCTATCATACGATCTTTAAAGTAATTAAAAATTTAAAAAAATTAAATTAAAATTTTTGTCTGATGCAAAATACCAAAATAAATGAATGTTTAAAACGGAAACAAAGCATTCAACTGGTTCCAATCGCATGCGCAGGCAGGTGACATCATGTCCCGTACTAGGTACGACGTAGCGTGAAGTTTTATACGATTAATTAATACAATTTGGTAATAATATTCTAAACGCATTATCATTTTAATCTTAGCTCCCTGGCAATAAAATTTGCCCGGTCCTTTGAAAGTAGCCCTGTATAACAAATTAAAGTCGGTTCAAGAAGCACTATCATTTTCATTAATAGGTTACTTTGTTTTTAATAGAATTTATTTAAATTACTTTTTTTAATTTAATTAAGTACATTTGAAAAAAAATTAGGTATGTTTTTTTTTAATATACTATTTTCTAAGAACTGCAAATCATATCGTTTAACCCATTTTTGACGAAAATTTTCATTGCTATATAAATCAAGTAACTTTTTAAGATTTCTTAATTTCATTTTAAAATTTACAAGAGTTTATCTCTTTCACTGAAATGGTTCTAAGTAAAAATGGTTAAAAACCTTATTTTTAAAAACGTGTCTGTATGTAAATATTCTACCCGAATAGTTTTTATTAAAAAAGCAACCGACTCGGAAGAAAACATATAATGTACATATAATACAATGTGCATGTAACACAACAATACATTTAACTAAATATACGAGCCTTACAGAAATCTTTACATAACAATGCTGATGATGTAATCAAAAAACAGTGGGATTGCAATTACTATTATTAGTGATTGTAAAAAAACTTCAATAAGTAATTATCGCACACTAGCTGGTGGCGCCCGAGGCTACGCGTATTCAATATATTGTATTGTATAAGCAAACGTATTGAAGCTCTTCCACAGGAACCTCTTTAAATTTTGGGATAAAAAGTAGCCAGTCCTTCAACTACGTTTGATGTATATCTAAAATTCAGAAAATTAAAACATTAAAATAGGTTTCGACGGCTTTGAAGTAAATAAAATACAAGCACACTTGCGCATTTATAATTTGTAGTATAACTTTTGCATTGCAACAAAAAGAAATCCAAAAAAAATCCAATTGGGAGTCGGGCTCGTCGTTGAAGGATTGAGAGTACCTAGTAATAAAAACTGAGATTTCGAAACCCAATCCCAAGAAAGGAAGTCCTGAATTTGACTGTATATTTTTTATTTATTTTATTTGTGTGTTTGTTATGAGATTGTTGCGTCAATAGCCAACCGATTTTGATGGGTATTTTACGAGAAGATAAATCATGATTTCGAAGTGGTCCCATATTAATTTTAACGTGATCTAAGTAGCAGTTTTTGAGTTATACTTAATAATGATAATGTTTTGATCTAAGATAAGTGAACAACATAAGCATTGTTAAATGTATCTCAAAAACTACTTGCAGGATATTGGTAAATCTGATGTAAGACCATTTTGAAACTATTTGCTATCTTTAAAAAAAACTGTCAATTCTGATGATTCTTTCTTTGATTTCTTTTGATTTGATGATTGAAGCAATTCGTGGACAATTGTTTCCTAATAATTTTAAAATATTTAAATTGCATAACGTTAACATTCAAGCTTCATTTCTGCCGGCACACCATTATCAAATTTACATAGAACTACTTCAACTATCTTTCCAAAGAAAAACCATCAAAATGTGTTCGTTATTTGTTGCGTTGAAATGGTAACCTCCTCCTATTTAGATTGGGTTAAATTGCTGACAAATTTTCTTCAAACCAATTTCCGTTGAAAGTTTTCAAGTACGGTGTATAAAGGATACGGTTTTACGAGTACATGCAAATCTATTAAAAATTCTTTCATACATCAACGTTTTTTTTAAGATTTTTCAACTTGTAGCTTATTAACCACCGGCCACATATTATTTGGAGGTGATTATATTTAAGAAAAAAAATTAAAACCTTACTGTTGTTACTGTTATTAACTCTTTATTGTACACAACAAAAATACATAAAAACTTAAGACTAAAATAAACGTAAGCACAAAGGGCGAGCTTATCTCAAATGAATGAAATTTCTTCCAGCCAACCCGTTAAAGGAAAACAATAAATGGAATATGTAGACCTGGTGTACAAAACTATACAAAAAAATTAACTACATACTAAATACAATTACATACTAAACATAATATATACCAAACATAATATACCAAAATACAAGTACCTATATGAATAAAGCTAAATAACTCTAAGAAAAGTTCTTTTAATTTTTTCTTAAAGAAACAAGGGTTTCACATTCACGAATCTCACTAGGAAGCGAGTTCCATAAGCTAACAGCATGAACTGTAAATGAGTGCGAATAGGCAGCAGAATGGCTTGTGGGATATCTCAACTGTGTACGGACATACGAACGACAGAGTGAATCGTGTGAATGTAAAAAATGAAATGAATTGCGAAGATAATTAGGAGACAACGGATGAAATAAAATTTTGAACAGCTAACAAAAGATGCGAAATTTTCTGCGCTGTCGTATAGACAGCTATTGCAGCTTAATTCGGAAACTAGAAATATGGTCAAACATTAAACGTATACAAAGATTTTGCAGCTTTTCAAGTTTATTCATTACCTCTTCAGCGGCATCATTACCTCTTCAGACATGAGTCAGCATAATCAATAATGATAAGTATGAGTGTATGCATTAAATAAATTTTAGTTTTACTGGGCAAGAAATTTTGAAGAGGCTTAAGGGAGTGAAAAGTGTAATAATTTTTTTTTACTTAATTTGCTAACGTGGGAGTTTCAAGATAGATCTGAACTTAACGAAATCCCCAAATTATTAACACAAGAAGTAAAAGGTATTGAAAATAAGAGAAAGGACACCTCCTTGAGGAACTGCAGGCTTTAAATCAATCCATGTGGACTTAACTTCACCAGAGATGACACACTGTGAACGTCCATTTAGATACGAACTGAACCAGTCGAGAGCCGAGGAATGTATATTTAAAAACGCAAGCACCCTGATTAACTAATCAAAAACTACCAAGTTAAAAACCCTACTGAAATCTAAAAGAACGAGAACAGTACCTAAGTAATTTTTCATAGACAGCTTGACGAATATCATCAGTCACTTCAATTAAGGCAGTGACAGTACTATGCCCAGGGCGAAAGCCTGACTGATTCTGATGAAGAAGACAATTCTCTCTAAGAAAATTAGCCAATTGGGAGTGAACAATGTGCTCTAGCACCTTTAAAAGAAAAGGAAGGATTGAGATTGGGCGAAACTAAGACGGTGAATAGGCATTTTGGATCTTTGGTAAAGGAATAATGTTTGCCATCTTCCAAGCGTCAGGAAAAGAGCCAGAAATCAAAGATAAATCAAAAATATTGCAAAATATCGGGAGGAGTTCGGAAAGTATAGGAGTAATCATACGCGAGCAAATATCGTCACTACCAATAGCAGCAGCAGAAATAGCAAGAACATGCCTCTTCACCATAAATTCGTCTATTCATTCAAAAGCAAAAGCAGGGCAGGAAGGAAGAGAATTATAGGCCAGAAGGCCAATGGTAATGTCTTTAACGAAATTATCCAGAACTACAGGTAGAGTAGAACAATGGCTGTTAAGGGGACTTAAATCAACACCACACTCACCAGAATCAGATGAACGACCAAGACCAAGAGACCTTAAAAGATTCCAAACTTTACCCGAATCAGAATCAGAAGACACAAGGACATCGTTAATATATTTACGTTTTGCCAAGCGACAAAGACGATTACAATGATTACGTAGAGATTTGTAAATAGCTAAATCCTCGTCTGTCGGATACTTCCCTAAATGTCTTTTAGCCTTGTCCCTTGTTGTTTATTACAGGTTTGAGAAATTTTTCTTTTAGCTTCAGTTTCACTTAATTTTTTTAAGTTTGTTTAAAATTATAATAGAATGCGCACCAATTTTGTACATACACTTATTTTACCCCGGTGGTCCGGCTTGTCTTTGTAGAAGAGCCCATCTAATTTCATTTCTGAATGCTTAAAAGAAGCGGACATAAGTAAGGACGTTAATATTCAAGCTTCACTTCTGCCGGCACATAATTATCAAATTTACATAGAACCACTTCGACTATTTTTCCAAAGAAAAACTATCAAAATGTGTTCGTTATTTGTTGCGTTGAAATGGTAACCTTCTCCTATTTAGATTGGGTTAAATTGCTGACAAATTTTCTTCAAACCAATTTCCGTTGAAAGTTTTTAAGTACGATGTATAAAGGATACGGTCTTGCATGCAAGTCTATTAGAAATTCTTTCATACATTACCGTTTTTTAAAGATTTTTCACCTTGTAGCTTATTACCCACCGGCCACACATTATTTGGAGGTGATTATATTTAAAAAAAATTAAAACCTTATTATTATTAACTCTTTATTGTACACAACAAAAAATACAGAAAAACTTAAGACTAAAATAAACGTAAGCACAAAGGGCGAGCTTATCTCAAATGAATGAAATTTCTTCCAGCCAACCCGTTAAAGGAAAACGATAAATGGAATATGTAGACCTGGTGTACAAAGCTATACAAAAAAAATACAATTACATGCTAAACATAATACATACCGAAATATAGCTACCTACACGAATAAAGCTAAATAACTCCAAGAAAAAGTTCTTTTAATTATTTTTTGAAAGAAACAAGGGTTTCACATTCACGAATCTCACTAGGAAGCGAGTTCCATAACCTAACAGCATGAACTGTATATGAGTGTGTATAGGCAGCATAATGGCTTGTGGGAAATCGCAACTGAGTACGGACGTATCAACGACAGGGTGAATCATGTGAATTTAAAAAATGAAATGAATTGCGCAGATAATTAGGAGACAACGGATGAAATAAAATTTTGAACAACAAACAAAGGATGTGAAATTTTCTGCGCTGTCGTACAGATAGCCATTGCAGCTTAGTTCGGAAACTAGAAATATGTCAAACTTTTTATACCAAACACGAAACGAATACAAAGATTTTGCAGCTTTTCAAGTTTATTCACTACCTCTTCAGTGGCATCATGGTAACATGAGTCAGCATAATCAATAATGGGAAGTATGAGTATATGCATTCAATACATTTTAGCTTTAATGGGCAAGAAATTTTGAAGAGGCTTAAGGGAGTGAAAAGTGTAATATTTTTTTTTACTTAATTTGCTAACGTGGGAGTTCCAAGATAGATCTGAACTTAACGAAATCCCCAAATTATTAACACAAGAAGTAAAAGGTATAGACATATTGTTATAATATAAATTAGGTATCACACCACTATTTATAATATTTAACATGTGTCGACTTCCAATGATTACAGCTTGTGA
>NJDC01000181.1:21511-52205 GCA_002245475.1 Calephelis virginiensis
AACTCTTTATTGTACACAACAAAAAATACAGAAAAACTTAAGACTAAAATAGACGTAAGCACAAAGGGCGAGCTTATCTCAAATGAATGAAATTTCTTCCAGCCAACCCATTAAAGAAAAACACTTATTTATATCACTAATAGCGTTCGATATGTCCCGGCACGAAAGTGGTGATATATCTGTAGATCATCCGCATGAAGGTGAACATTTGAGTGGACAATATTTGTTAAGGTGTTAATAAATATTGAAAATATGAGAAAGGACACCTCCTTGAAGAACTGCAGGCTTTTTTTTATGTGGACTTAACTTCACCAGAGATGACACACTGTGAATGTCCATTTAGATACGAACTAAACCAGTCGAGGGCCGAAGAAGATATATTTAAAGACGCAAGCACCCTGATTACCAAATCAAAAACTACCGAGTTAAAAGCCCTACTGAAATCTAAAAGAACGAGAACAGTACCTTAGTAATTTTTCGTAGATAGCTTGACGAATATTAAGGCGAAAGCCTGACTGATTCGGATGAAGAAGACAATTCTCTCAAAGAAAATTAGCCAATTAGGAGTGAACAATGTGGTCTAGCACCTTTGAAAGAAAAAGAAGGATTGAGATTGGGTGAAACTAAGAGTGAATAGGCATTTTGGATCTTTGGTAAAGGAATAATGTTTGCCATCTTCCAAGCGTCAGGAAAAGAGCCAGAAGTCAAAGATAAATCAAAAATATTGCAAAGTATCGGGAGGAGTTCGGAAAGTATAGGTGTAATCATACGCAAGCAAACACCGTCACTACCAATAGCAGCAGAAGAAATAGCAAGAACATGCCTCTTCACCATAAATTCGTCTATTCATTCAAAAACAAAAGCAGGGCAGGAAGGAAGAGAATTATAGGCCAGAAGGCCAATGGTGATGTCTTTAACGAAATTATCCAGAACTAGAGGTGGAGTAGAACAATGGATGTTAAGGGGATTTAAATCAACACTACACTCACCAGAATCAGATGAACGACCAACATCAAGAGACCTTAAAAGATTCCAAACTTTACCCGAATCAGAATCAGAAAACACAAGGACATCGATAATATATTTACGTTTTGCCAAGCAGGAAAGATGATTACAATGATTACGTAGAGATTTGTAAATAGCTAAATCCTCGTCTGTCGGATACTTCCTTAAATGTCTTTTAGCCTTGTCCCTTCTCTTCATCACACACTTGATATCGTCAGTTATCCAAGGAGCTGGGTTATAGTTTCGTCTAACATTTCTATTTTTTTTTACAGGTTTATTAAGTACAGGTTTGAGAATTTTTTCTTTTAGCTTCAGTTTCACAAAAGGGAGCATCCTCATTTTTTTAAGTTTGTTTAAAATTAGAATAGAATGCGCACCAATTTTGTACATATACTAATTTTACCCCCGTGGTCCGGCTTGTGTTTGTAGAAGAGCCCATCTAATTTAATTTCTGATTGCTTAAAAGAAGCGGTAAGATGAGTCACTACCAACAAGTTCTAGAGTTTTCCATTCCATTGCCACTGTCATATTATTGTAATGTAGTTAGTAGACGTGCATTTTAATGCTTCGTTGTCAACGACTGCATTGTTTTGCAAATTTTTTTTAAAATTTTTTTAGCTGTCTCGACAAATTTCGTTTCACGTTGTTTGTATGTAAAAACTTAAAATATTGTTTTACCTAGTTTGTTTGTCCTTATCTTGTGAAACTTACACAAATAATTCAAAATCAAAATTAGCCAAATCGGTCCAGCTATTTTCGAGATGTTTTTGAGAGAGAGAAGCAATTGATTTTTTTATATATATGTAGAAGATAGTAGGTGTTAGAGTTTGGTAATTTTTTCTCAAGATTGGTACCACTACCTTATCCACTCTTACCGAGATAACAAGAGTGTGCGTAACTTTTGTGTTTCAGTCTGGAGATAATTATAAATAGTAAAATTACTGATGCTATAGGCTTAAAACCCCAGCCTTTGGCTTGCAACATCTCATCAACTTTTGCGTTTCTTACCTACTATCAGGATATTCAGTTGCTTTTGCATTATTTAGTCATATAAAACAACCACATAGAAATATCTTCATCGGCTGATTTGTCGCTGTATCCTTTCGTTTCTTGCATTCTCTTAACATTTGATGAACTGAGTTATCAAATCCTGTATTTTTTTTTATTAAGGAATTAGGATTGATTGATCACGTCGAAAATTTTTCCTATGTTTACAAAGAAATGTGAAGCTCAAATGGGTAGAGTGTTCATTGTCAAAAGTTGAAAGGGTATAGGTGTAAATCCTGTTTAACGTGGAGTTTTTGTTTTAAAATTTGTAAATAACAATACCTTATTAAAAGTTCACAGGAATTTTAAACAAGCTAATATTCTATTTATTTGTTAAAGGCCCATGAATTGTTTATATTGCACAATTGGCAAATTGGCATCAAATGACCAGTGTCATTTTGAAAAAAAGAAAGAAAGAAAAATATTTATTTGCGGAATATGTGTGTAAATGAGATGTTACAAAAATATTTAAATATATCAACATATTCTACCATATTTTGTTGCGCAAATATTTTAATATTAAAAAAATATATTTCCTAATTACATGCTCTTTAACTTTTAAGCCAATTATTTATATTTATAACGAGATTAATTATTTGAAAAACGAAATTATTTATTTCCCGAAAATATGTGTCAAAAGCTGTAACAAAAGATATTTGTTAATACCAACATATTCTACCACATAATGGAGTGCAAATATCTTTAAAATTATACAAATTAATATTAAGATTTATAACATATTTTGTTTTAAATATTTGTACAAAATTTTAAAATATAATTAGGTTTAACCCTAACTACCATAAGTTACCACTGTTTCCAAGCCTAGCTAGTCAGGAGAAGAAACGGCGAAACAAACTCCTCGGCAACCAAGAATATAATAACATTTGCTATGAAATTAGTTTAAGGAACAATAATTATCTATTAAACTTTTCTGCAAAAAAATTGTTTACACTAGAGTAAACTTTATCTAACAACAAGTCAAATTACTTCTTTCAAAACCTTTTTAAAAGCAGTGATTTAAGACTATCAGGAATTTTGTTATATATACGAATTGACATACAGTACACATTCTTTTATAAATATTAAGTTTTTAACTAGGCACATGCAACTTCTCAATATTTCTAAAATGTGAACTTCCTAAAATTTAGGCATTTGTTTTAAACAAATGATGATGTTTTTTTTTACAAATACACATACAACCAAAATTTATAAGCAAGGTAAAGGTAAAATTTTTAAGGATTTAAAAAGTGGTTTACAAGAGTGCAATTGATTAACACTAAATATGGCTTGTATACACTTTTTTTTTAACTCTAAAGATTCTAATCAAATACACCGAACTGCCCCAAATAGGGATGCCGTATTGTAGAACTGAGGAAACATACCCATAATAACCCAAAAGAGACGCGTTTAAGCCTGCCACTTCTCTTCTCTTCTCAAAACATACACAAATCTATCAAGTTTATTACAAAGAGAATCAATATGACATTTCCAATTACAAAATTTATCAATTTTTATTCCTAGAAAGTTAGTAGAATCTACATTCTCAATATTAATATTATTCAGAAAAATATCTAACTTATTAATTTCCCTATAATTTGCTTGAAACTCTACTAAATTTTTCTGAGAAAGGTTTATTTTAAGATTATTTTCATCAAGCCATCTCGAGACTTTGAATAAAGTTTCAGATGTTTCCTCTTTTAAGTCAAGTTTACTTTCGCATTTGATGAGAAGTGTAGTATCATCAGCAAATAATATTGAATCATGTTTAATAACATCAGGCAGATCATTTATATAAATTAAAAAAAGTAATTGACCTAGAACACTACCTTGTGGTACAAGTATAGACATTTCTACGGTTCCCACAAATTTTTGTTATTTCAACACACTGTTATCTGTTTTCTAAATAGCTCCTTAACCAATCTAATGATTTACCTCTAACACCATATTTTTCTAATTTTATTAACAAAATTTTATGTGAAACAAAATCGAATGCTTTACTCATATCTAAAACTACAGGAAGTGGATACCACTTATTGTTCAGACATTCAGTTACTTTTTTTACCAGGTCAAAACATGCATAAATTGTAGATCTACCTTTAATTAGGCAAGTAACTATAAAGCTTTTAATACATTTCAAATATCTTAGAAATAACTGTAACTAATGTTATAGGTCTATAATTGTTCATATCAGAAGTATCCCCTTTTTTAAATAAAGGCTTTACAATTGATTTTTTTAAACGTTCAGGATATTTCCCATCCAGAAATGATAAATTAATTATATGGTAAAGGGGTTTACCTATTACAGTTGCAACATTTTTAATATTACTGTGTTAATATTATCATAGCCAGTAGCCTTTGTGTTATTCATAGAATGAATGATGTTCATTACATTATACTCATATACAGGCGTCAAAAACACATTTTTATTGTAATTGGATTGTACATGGGATTTAATACCACACGTAGAGCTGGGCTGACCTGTAGTATTACATTTGGTCTGATTTATAAAAAAACTTATTAAAATGTTCACAAATTGATTGAGTATTTGTAAATATTTTATTATTAATTTTAATTTGTTAAATTTCTTGTTTACATGTTTTATTCTGAAATGCACTTTTAATTACATCCCATGAGGCTTTGCATTTATTGGATGACTTTTCAATATATTTCAATGATACTTGTTTTTGATATTCCAATATACATTTAGATAGATTTTTCTATAATGTTTCATTTATTGCGACAATCGGCAGGGAGCATGGTTAACAAATATCAAATCATCACAAAACTTATTGGTATCAGTAGCTAGATCTAACTAAGAAACGCTTGTAAGATGTCATGGAATAGGAAATATGGTTCTCTGAAATCATTAGAGATACTGTAGACGTAAAATATTTATTTGTTTTATTAAGAAGCAAGCAAAGGTTAAATGGGTCATTACCAATAATACTGTGTTCGAGGGTGGAAATTCTAGCCGTGTTGTCAAAGTTTTAGCAAATATATTTCCTCATATTTATCCGAGCCTGCGCAGTAATTTACTTTCCTGTCAACCAGGCTGCATTGGCTATGCTAACAAAACCATGTGGCAGACAGCTGTGCAGCTACTCGCGGGGTAGTGATCAACCACCCTACCTTTTTCTGCCGCGGTAATGACTTTGTCATTTTCCGGTCAACCGGATTAGGAGGCAGCTGGTTGACTTCAACAAAAGGTCTAATACGCTTCTGACTGCAGAATAGCGATACAACTATAATATAAATTACGATGTCTATAGGCCATAGATATCTCTTATTATTAGGAGAGCCGTGTGCTAGTCGCAAATAGAAACGAATTACAAAATAGAAATGAGAGGCAAGGATAGCCTTAAATTAGTAGTAAAAAGAAAAAATAAGATGTTTTAAACATTAAACTACTTTTAGTTTATTTAAGTCAAACTAGAATTCGTATATTTAGTTGATCATTGATTAATTTAAAATTAAATCTTCTATGGCAAAGTTTTTGAGATATTTATTCACTCGACTGAAGATTTTCTTGAAATCGGGAGTCATTACCACATCTTTGGTTAAATCTATTACCTCTTTGTAGTATTCATGTGCAAACCTATGAACTGCATCCGCTGGAATAAAAAAAATCATATGTTAAAAAACAATGTGTCTCTTTGTTTATTCCATTCATTTAAGAATCAGAACGGGATAAGAATTAAATGGGCAAATGGCGGAAATACAGGATCTCAACATGATCGTATAATACTTAAGGTATATAAAGCACAGAGAAATAAGTAAAGCTGTGTATTTCTCCAGATAAGTTACTGCATAACACTTTACTACCTTACTACTACTTACTTTACGAGTGCTGTTGTTGATAAAAGCCTATTTAACCATAGCTCCCCTCTAACGGATTGCTTGGCAGTAAGGCAGATGGTATAATATACTAAAGTTTCGACCCTGACTGACCGTAACGATCAACGATAATTAAAACTTCTAGTTAGTAAGGCAGCAACAGATTTTAACTTCGTCTTGGGTGGTAAGCGCAGTGAACATTAGCGACTCTGTGGGTGGTTTAACCAGTGGTAGATTCCTGTACATGGATTTATATTAAAATATATTAGGCGCTACTTTCCGTTTGAGTTTACGAAATTATAGCCAATTATCAGTTGAAGTTGAGAGTTCTATAACTGTTTATAATGATGATATAGCTGACACTTCAGCTTTGAAAAATATCAGTTGATCAAAAGAACATCAAAAAAGATATATTTTTGATTGAAATATTGCTACCAATGTCAGATAAAATGATAGTCAGCTGTGCAATGGAGCAAGCGGAAAGATATGACTGCTCTATTTACTCACGGAGATGAAGCATAGGTTCACGACGCTTTATGTATTAATACTCTTAAATTAAGGTATCGTAGTAGTTATCGCTAAAAAATACACGCAGCTAGACAGTTCATGGATTATTCAAATGTACATCATCTTATAACCATATTATCAGGAACGAAAACAAAAGTGCTTACACAAATCTTTTTGTCCATTAAAAAGATTTTTGAAATCAAAACACACGGGATCATCCGGTCTAACTTTTAACGTGAAATTTTTAATTTGTAGGTGCGTTTTACCGCTTTCGTTTGTGGTATTTTCAACCTCAGCGTCTATTCCTATGAAGAATCTGCCTGAAATCATAATGATACTCGTATTAGTTTTGTTTTGCTTCTTTTTCAATTTTATATAATTTTAAGGTATTTTATTTGAGCGTTTTGTCCTGTGCTTGGGATAAATTTCCAATTTTTTTTAGAAAGATACAAAATCACCTGAGGCAGGATTTGCACCTACACCTTTTCGTCTCATAACAACGAATGCGCTAGCAATTTGAACTACTGAGGATTCAACTCCTGTGGTGAAATTTTAATATCTAATATATTTTTTCTTTAGTAGAAATTGAATACTACTTCTATTTTTCCAGAAGAGCTAAGATTGTAAGCCACAGAACAGCGGCCGCAAAGATTATATCCATGGTGTTTGAAATAGGTCACGTTTGTGTTTTGTCATCAGAAATCAAGTGTTATACTATATTATTACATAAACAAGTTTCTTAAGATAACGCTTATTTTTCTAATAAACTTTTATTTAAAAGGGCTATCTAAGAATTCAAGATGTAATAAATAAGCCCAAAACGTGATAGGATATTGTTTGAAAATTTAAGAGTTCGTCTTGCGACCTTCCGGTTTCATCACCTGGTTTAAATAAACATGCAAAATTTCTGCTCTGTCAGTAACCGGAAAGTGAATTAACGATTTGCAAGATTCCGTTTTTTATATATTGTAATTATAATCAATAATACACGTTGAGTCTGTCTTTTTACGAAACTTAGAGTTCCTGTTGAAAAATTCCCAACATAGGTTATGACATCGCTATCTTACTCTAGAGTTGTTCCTTGAGCAAATCAAAGAGAAAAAATCACAAAGGGCTACATCTGGCGAATAAAGAGATGTTGCAACAGTTTTTATACACCAGGCACGGCTACTGCGCCTACAGAGGGGCAGTTGCCTTCAGTTTTACTATTATAGTTTTATCTCACAAGAGCCGGCTCATTATAATTTTTAGAAAAAACCTAAACCATTTCCTGTTATTCAACAGTTAAAAATAGAAGCTACTAATACTACGAGCACAACTGTTTATGGATGGAGATTATTTCCCTTTAAGTAAAATGCTTTATATAATTATATAATTTGCAACATCGTCACTTTGCAAAACAGTATATTATGAAAAGGTTTGTATCACACTCAAGATACTACAAAAATAAAACTAGACATAACTAACTGTTGCCTGCAGCTTCGCCCGCGTTTTCACAGGAAACCGTTGTTCGATCGGGATTAAAAGTAGCCTATATGTTAATCCAGATCACAATCTATGTGTGTTCCAAATTTCCAAAAAATCCGTTCAGCCATTCGAGCGTGAAATACTAAGAAACATACATATATACTCACAAATTTTCGCATTTGTATTATTATTAGGATATATATATATATTCCTAACTGTTTAATACTTAACCTTTATATTAGCAACAAATTAAACCAAATATAATTAATGAAATATACATTTTTCCATAACATCAATATTATGCTTAGCGAACGATGCACTAAACACATTATTACTTTGTTATTTCTGCATGAACAAACTTTGACCACTTTAACTGTGCTTGTTTTGTAACATAAAATTAGTTTAATATATTTTAGAAAATAAGTTGTTGCTACGAAAACATCATATTATGTAAATTAGTCAAGGTTTTTGGTCGTGGGGACCTATCATGTATTCTTGCCTGTTTTTATAAAAACAAAATTGTTAAATAGCAATACTTTAAAGTTTACTTCTATTTGTGTTTCTTAAAAACTCACAGACTGTATTTTAGTGATAAATTTGATCACTTTAGAGTTTTTTCATTCTTGTTTTTTTAATGTTACAAAAGAGCGAATATAGAGGTAGCTCTATTAATACTGAGAGATAAGGTTCAAATACATTTTAAAAACTGCTTCAACAGATTCATTTGTCTGGACAAAACAAATTCGTTGCCTACAGATACCAAGGACGTAATTAGAACTTGTAACCTCATGGCGATGAACTTAAGCTACATGCCTTACTGGCTGCCCTACCCTCCAGCACGGAACGGAACTTGCATTATAAAGGCGGTATTGAGAAGGGCGTCTAATTATAAGTGTCGTTCTCTTACCAAGAGGTGAACCACCAACTTGTTCCCTATTTAATAACATAAAATTACAATTTAGCATGTAGTATTTTGATGACTAATTTACCTGTATAAAAGTTATATGTTCCTTTTCCTTCAATTGGCAATGTAATCAATCGACCTGACATTTCGTAAAATCCATCATGTTCAAGTCTCGGACAATTTAGATCAAATTTTAATGATGACTTCCTCAAATCCAATCTGAAAAAAATATGTTATGTCAAATATCAACAAAATACATTTTTATTAGATAAAAATTTTAATATGACAATAATACTTTCATAAAAAATGAAAGTTTCTCTATAATTTTAACACAAATAAACAGTTGCAGCGTATTTAACCCTCAATCCTCATTAAGAAACAGTAGCTCAGATAGAGTTGTCAAGTCTCGTAGATGAAATAAGTTTGCCGAAAGCATTCTTTTCGTCCAAGCTATCACACGTTAAACGAAAACTGGATTTTCGAAAATGGGCTAAAATGTAATTTTTAACGCTTGTAATACTAAAACTACCTAAAAGTGGAAAAAGCTTGGAGCATACTAGTCCAACACGTGCAAGCTTTTCCAAAAATGAAGATCCTAGTAGAAACAACAAAATAACATGTCACTTTCCGTTTGTCGTGTTTTTTTACTTTCAAAATTTTTAATTTGTTTTTTTTTAATGTTAATCCACGATGAACATACAAAGTATCTTCACGCCCATATCCCCGAAGAGGTAGGCAGAGGTACAACCAAGGCACCCGCGACTAGCCGAAGATACTAAGTCCCACAATGTGATCAAATGTGAATTGGAAAAATCCAATTTTCTTTATGTTGGCCGACCCGGGATTCGAACCCGGGACCTCATGCAGTCAAGTCCAACACCCGGACCGCTAGACCACAGAGTAAGTAAATACTAGAATACATATATTATAAAGTCGAAATTCAGAATTACACAGAAATCTATAATCACACAAAGTTTTGAAGACCTCGGTTGGTCAGTGGCATTATGAAATCGAACAACATGGTGGTTACACTGGCGAGGTTGGTAAAAACTATACATATAAAATAACATGTCCTGACTAACATCAGCGCCGAGCAAAAACTGTTAGAGTTACAGCTTTGACATTTGATTAGAATGTTCATTTTATTGAGTAGACATCCACTAAGGGTGGAATTTTAAAAATTCTTCCCCTAAAGGGGTGAAATGGAATTAAAAATTTGTATGGAAGACTCTCATTTTTTAAGTTAGGAACATAAAAGTTTATTTTTGGGCTAATTATTAAAAATGAGTAGATAAATATTTAAGCATTTCTGGGAATTCAACCCCTAAGGGGGTGAAATAGGGCTTGAAAGTTTGTATGAAAGTCCTTATTTGTGGGCTATGATCATTAGTAAAATATATTAACTGCTACGCTAGCAACGCCGTGGGTAACAGGTATATAGTAACACAAAGTTTGATTCATACTTTACGTTACTGATTTTGCAAGATCCAAAGCCAGTTATTGTTGAGTTTGTAAATATAAGCTTCAGTATTGAAACATTTCCTCCAGCCAAAGGTATTGTTAATGGATCAGATGACTCAATTCCCATAGAGGGAATACCATGCATTATTTTATTTGCGACTTCATTTGCTGCTTTGTCGACACAATCTTTATCTTCCAGTCTACATCGTGTAACAGGCTGTTCTGAAAAACGAGATATGTTTGCGTCAAATACAGAAAAAGTTTTAAGCTATTTTATCTTTTGTGAGCGATAAGCTCGACCTAGATCGTGTAGTATAAAGTGTATTTTTTATATGAGATGTGAACGTTCATACACGGCTCTGCGAATTGTAAGACATAACCGTGGCCTATAGACACCATAGGCCCTTCCTGTGGCCGGGATGTTAGGCCTGTTGTGCAAGTCAACCGATGTAGGGTAGTGCATAATCAAAGTCAAAGGCCCGGATGATATTTAAGCAGTAACACCAGAGATTTACACTACACGACTGCTTAGTCTTTTTCTTGGTGCTAGTCACAATTCAACATACAATCCATTTTCAAGGAGGAAAGTCGTGCTGCCTCTCACGACTTGTGTGAAAGTTCATGCACTGCTCGAAAAGATTATGGGGCGTGTGTTGAATAAGCGAATATCAGGATAAGTGTGCTATTCAATGAAAACGATCGCTATCGACCATACGGGTTTGGCCGAAAATTGTTTACTGGGAATTTTCTCATGCAAAGCCCTCGGGACACCAGAAGTAGCGTTTACCATTTCCCTTAATATCTTTAAGATTTATGACAGGGTTTAGCGCTGTAGCCTTATGGCAAGCTGTCGTCGTACGAGGTATGTCTAAATCTTAGTAACAGGATTATGTCATCATCATTTAACATTTCCTGTGGGAGCAATACCTACACGTTGTCGTCGATAGTGTTCTTAAATCACTAAATATCAACGAAGTCCTGTGTTTCACATGGGTCCTTTCTCTCCGTAACTTTATATTTTTGTCTATTCAAGTATTTCTATGTATTAGTATCGATGTCTAAAACCCATAGGTAACACAAACTTAGCTTACTTTTTTTTGAAGTAAGATCAATTTCTGTAAAAAAAAAACAACAAACAATAAAGAAACAACGAACCGAGTGAATCCAATGCAGTTAAATTTAATGCCTCAAAAACACAGATGTGTCTTTTCTTGCCCAAAAAAGTATATCGCCTTAACAATAATCTTCCAAGTTGAAGCCTTGCAATGTGAATTGAGATCTACAACAGGTATCTAGCACTCTTATTTGGTGATTAATCATTGCACACGAATAAAAAGGTAAATTTTACCTTTAATTATTTTAACGGCAAAGCAATGAACATTTCTGTTCAAAAATGTTATTCCAGAACATTTAAACTTAAGCTTATTTAAAGAAAGAGTGAATTGGCACCTTCTATCCTAATATTATTTCACTTTCAACCCCTCTTTCTATTAGGTGAGTTAAGGATCATTATACTCAGCAGTGAGTAATAAAAAATGTTGAAAGCATATCTTTTTACTAAACGGCAGTACATTTAACTTAAATTTTATCATTTTGCTTTACTTTTTTAAAATAATTCAAAGAACAGGTTTGGATAACATTGGCCTTGATATTGAATTGCAGTTTCGATATATTTTATCGAAAGAATGTATCAAATGACATTCGCAAACGTGCTTAATTTCAAATGTTTTAATCTTTCTTATTTTACATAGTATAATATTAAAAGGAGACTCCGATCGCATTGTGTTAATGTACAAAAAAGAATCGAATAAACATTTTTTGATTTTGATTTTTTTTTTGATTTTTTTGATAAAGAAGTTGCACTGAATCTGTTTGTCTCTGTATGCTTCGATCTCTTACACCAAACAACGCAGAGTGATAGTTTTGACTGCCCAGATTGAGAAAGGATTATCTCATCATTTATTAAAACTAAGAAACAGAGAAGAATTGAGAATTCCCTCTTTTGGAAGAAGATTTTCCTCGTATTGTAAAATAGATATTTTGTTTACCGTTTTGGCATCTTTTAGGAGAAGTCTCTCGAAGTCTAGGTTTACGTAAGCATAGACCACTACCAATACGCACTTGAGTCTGATGTTGCGTAACAATTTTCATGAGGAGGGATTCACAATATTACCTATTCCTGTCATTATAATGACAGTGTGTGGTAGAGTCATCCTCTTTTACGGAGGGACATAGAACTATGATAGAATAGAATGGTAAGATTAACTTAAATTTCAATACGTAAAAATACAACAACATTTTTTTTTACAATATGTACATTCGTATTACAATAATTTATTTATTTTAAATCAAGGTGACTTAGAAACCTCGTTTTAGTTAAAAAAAACTGCAATATTTAATTACGGTAATCAAGGTCTTTAACGTATTTTTGTAGTGTTTTTTTTAATAGGACTTGCATTTCTAAATGAATAATGAATTTTATTTACATAGCAGCAATCATTCTATAGCTTGATGCAAAAAGAAACAGGTGTCACAGGAAGAATAATTACAGTGCGATAGAAAAAGTGTCTATATTTTATGTACTTATAAAAGTATAGTTGTCAATTAAAAAGACAGATCTAAAGAAATCTACCTAGCGCGAAAACGAAAAATGTTTTGTAAATTAAAATAAATAATCACATTTTATGTTTCTAAATGGCAGAGCCACCTGTAACTCCTACTTGAAACTCTAAAAAATCTTGATTTCCCATGAAAACTAAGTACTGTAATGTGTAAAAAAAACGGTAGGTACTTATGAGTATTTCAATTTATAGAAATATATAAGTAATAGTATAAGATCCAAACCTACATTGACATTTGACGTACACCGAGCTGTTAAAGAAAGAAAAAAAATTTATAGTAAATTTCACAAATTAAAGGTCAAATTAAAAATAGGTTGCCTAAAATTATCATGGAAGGAATGTGTTTTGCTTTTTTTAAAAAATAACTTTAAAAAAAGTAGCTGGCATTGAGGTATCTTTATATATCTTGGGATCCCAGATAAACCACAGGCAATTCATTTATAATATTGGAAGGCAAACTAAAAGACGGATTTCCTGGTGGTAAGAAATTCACGCCTCCTAGAGGTATCTCCAGTCATTCATCATGTTATCAGCTCAGTTTCGGTCGACCTAGGTTCGAATCTTGGTCAATAAAAACATGATTTTTTATAAATGACATTAGTATTTTGGACATTTTATTAGAGAAGTAGGGTATTTATTAGGGTGTCCTCCTGCAGAGCATGACACAGCAAAGGTGATATTTGGTCGAAAGTGTGACATACAATTCAGGAAATTGAAATCTGCAACGGCTACTAAAATGTTTTTGTTCAAAAATACAACCATTTAAGTACGAACATAAAAAGTGTATTTCGAATCTTGGCTGGCAATTGATCTGAGTTAAAAATCAAATTTAATTAGCATGAAGTGTTTGTCAAATCAAGTTTCAATATGGCGGACAGTAGATTGTTGTTGAATCTGTCATTCACTCAAATTGCATATAGTCGCAATCACAGTGACAAGAAATTCACAGTGACAGTTTTTAGAAATGTCCAATTAGACGAAAGAAATAACTATAAATGTTTTTGTTGCTGTGATTGCAAATGGCAAATAACGCATTAAAAAAAACTAGCTGACACAGCAAACTTCGTATCGCTTGACATTTATGCTTCGGATCCGATGTGAAACATTCCAATATCAACAACTAATTGTTATTAAAAAAAAAATTGCAGGAGATCAAATTGTGAGTCTAAATCATTCTCAAATTCCCTTGAACACACAAAAAGTTTCATCAACATCGGTAAAGTCATCTAGAAGGAGTTCAGTGACAAACACACGAAGACAAGAATGATATATATAAAGATTACAACGTTATTTCGTTGTAGTTGCAATGAACTGTTTCTGGGATAACTAAAAAATAGATATAGCTCTCAATTTGACGTGTAGATATATGTCATTTTATGTCACACTTATCTTTCCCCTTAGTTATAACCGTATAAATTTAATGGCAAAAGGCTTAGCGCTTTATGAGGTCTACTTAACTACTTACTTGCATAAATTAAACAAAAATTTAATTGGTATCGATTTTGTACATGGTGACAGTAACATTGCGTAGTATACTTACGTTATATAAGTCAAAATCGTACTGGTTCTAATGATTATAAAGGTAATTAAGTATCTTCGGTCTCTGAGGCGGTAGGTACAGGTACAACGAAGATTTTTTTTGTTTTGAATGACTAACTTGTTGCTAATCTTGCGATTTTTTGCAACTTTGTGGGCCGAGCAGAGTGCTCAGCCCGAGACATCTTTATTTAGATGGATTGGGCTGTTACCTACAACGCTAGCACCAAGGGCTGTCTCGCGGGAGACCGTACCTCGACTTGGTGCTGCGTTCTGGTTACTGGGTGGGCTTGGTGGAGGAGTATTTGTGGCTCGTCGCTCGGAGTTAGGTGCCGGGCGCAAGAGAGGTCTTCGTCGCCGAGACCGGCGGCGACGATGTAGTGTAATGTTAAAGTGATGTGAGTTTGTCGTGTTCCGGTTTAGTGTTGGGAGAATAGCGTTTGCCGCTATTATTGGGTCCGGAGGATCCGATAACACGTGGCGAGGTCTTCTACGATTGGAGGGAGCGTTCGCAACCGGTGTGTAGTCACACGCGGATGCTATCACCGGCAGCCGTTTTTTCAAAGTAACGCTCCGATAGTTCTTTGAAATGCTGCGCTATAGTGGGTAAATCGAAGTCGCGATGTAGGTCCTCATTGCGAACGTACCACGGGGCGCCTGTGGCAGTTCGCATGAACCTATTCTGGACTACTTGAAGCTTATTGAGATGGGACGGGAACGTATGCGCGAAGGCTACGCTACCGTATGCTAAAATGGGTCAACACAAGTTTTGTAAAGTGTCGCTTTGTTACGAAGTGACATTTTACTATTTTTATTGATAAGATAATGAAGACGGCTAAGTACGAACTTAGCCTTGTTTGTGACGCGCGTAATATGCGGTTCGAACGACATATTTTTGTCTAGAGTGACCCCTAGGTATTTTGTTGAATTTTTCCAGGGGATCGCTCTTCCGAACAGTTTTATGGTGCTCGGGCAACGCCTGGGACTTAACCGTTCGGGTGTGAGACCTCGATTAAAGTACACCGCTGCACTTTTATCGGGGTTCACTTCTATACGCCACTTCCTGAACCAGTCGCCCAGGAGAGTGGCCGCGTTTCTAAGATTGCAGCCTATTTGTTTACCGCGACGGAGGGTTGAATATAGAGCCGTGTCGTCCGCGAAGAGGGCTACGTGGACGCGCGGCGGTCGGGGTACGTCGTTCTTGTAGAAGGTGTAGTATAGGTGAGAGCACCGAGCCCTGCGGCACTCCCGCCTCTAGGGGCCTACTGCTAGAGAGAGTACCTTCTACACGAATTCTGAATTTGCGATTCGACAAGTAGTCTCGTACGATGAGAACTAGTCTGTCTGGCACGCCCATTTCGTAGAGCTTGTATATCAGGCCGTTGTGCCAGACCTTATCGAACGCCTTGGCCACATCGAAGAATATCGCTCCCGTGTATAAGGGTAGTCGTCTATTCAGGCCGTCTAGTATGTGCTCCGTGGTGCACTTGATTTGTACATGAATGAGCTGCCCGGAAACCAAATTGCTCATCCATTAACAATTGTTTCTCGGCTACGACCGTCTTAAGTCGGGCGAGTATAAGACGCTAGTATATTTTGCCGAGTTAATTGATAAGACTAATCGGGCAGTTACAACTAAGATACCCACGATCAGCCAAAACTACTTAGGTCTGTAATGAATAGAAATAGAAAATTAAAAAAAACCACTTTCGAGTTGCTCAGAACGGAAATCGAAACCGAGATTTCTTGCAGTCAACGCCAATATCGAACCACTAAACCACAGAGGCGATCAAATAATTTAGAACTTCCGAGTTGATTTATATAAAAAAATATCTCAGGATAATTTAACAAATTGAATCTAACCCCAAAGTATTAAATTATATGCTTGTGTTATGGGTGTTAGTCAACGATACTATATTATATACATAGAAATACTTATATAAGATACCAGAATAAATTTAATAAACACCCAGACCCAGAAATGCAGACATCTAAATGTTCCTTAGTCGGTGTTCACAAATGTTAGTAACATATTAGATAAGTTAAGTAAGTGTAAACAAGTATTTTTACTTAAAATTATGCGTAATCAGTACTTAAATGTAGCACTTCTTAATCAAAAATTGAAATGAATTGCTAATCAATATAATAATTACTATATCAATATAATATAGTATACTTGCATGTTTGGATGTAATTGCTAGCAATTTAGATAATGTTTGCTCTGACACTCACATTCTTGGTTTATCTTACCATGAAACAGCGCAAAGTATGTATACTATATACTATAGTAGACATAATGCCAGTTTCAAATTGTAAACTGAAGCATACTTTTTGGTTTGAAACAAAGCGTATATTTGGACAAGAAAATATAAATAATTTCTATGAATGTCTGTCGTCTTGAAGTTTTATTGAAGTTCTTACTTGTAATAATTGTGAAGAGGCGTTTAATGAGTTTCATGATACCTTGATGTTATTTTATGAATTACGTTTTCCAAAAATTCAAGTTAAAGTGTCAAACCAGCCAATAAAAAACAAATGGCTATCTAAAGGTCTTTTAAAGTGTTATAAAGTAAAACGTCAGTTGTATTTAAATTATCGTAATTCCCAATTTAACAAAAAGGGAAATAAGATGAGTTACATACGTTATAAAAAGGTATTATCTAAATGTGTACTAGAGTCTCAGAAACAGGCATCGTTAAAATATATTGAACAGTTTTATAATAAATGTAAAGCTTCACGGGATATAATTAAAAGTACATTTCAAAATAAAATGTCTAAAAAAGAAATAGAACAAGTTAAAATAAATAGCTCGGTATATAGTGATGCTCAAGAAATTTGTAATAATTCCAAAGAGTTCTTTATAAATCAGACTAAATCTTGTTATACAAATCAGGCTTAAATAAATCAGACTAAATCTTGTTAGACAAATCAGGCTTGTTCAACGAATAGCATGAAGTCTCATAATTTGTCTAATCATAGTAAAATTATGTTTTGGACCCCAGTTGATGAGCATGATTTAGTTAAGGTTATACATAATTTGAAAAACACCAGAGCAACTAGCTATGACAACATAAGCACAATAATATTAAAGAATGTTGCTACTGTGATATCAAAGCCTCTTTGCCATATAATTAATTTATCATTTGTAGAAGGGAAATATCCTGATCATTTAAAAAAGTCTATTGTCAAACCATTATTTAAAAGAGGGGATATGTGTGACATGACTAATTATAGACCAATAACTTAAGTTCCAGTAATTTTTAAAATTTTTGAAAAAGTAATGTATGACAAATTATACAGTTATTTAGTTCAGTTTAATTTATTACAAAAAAATAATAATATGGATTTAGAAAAAGCAGGTCTACAGTTTATGCATGTTTTGACTTAGTATAAAAAGTAACTGAATGCCTTAATAGTAAAAAAATCCCCTTGCTGTATTTTTAGATATGAGTAAAGTATTTGTTTTTTTATCACACAGGCGTAGCCTAGTGTGGAGACCGCTGGAAATACAAAATTTGTGTTAAATTATGTTTTTGTGTTAAATTTTGTGTTAAATTTTAAATAAATTAAAAAGAGACATAGAGACAGATCACATAAAATTTTGTTAACGAAACTTGAGAGATACGGCATTAGAGATAATTCATTCGAGTGGTTTAAAAGCTATTTAGAGAATAAAAAGCAATGTGTTGAGATACCAACAGTAAGTGGAAACCACAAGAAAGTTTACACTTCAAATTACCTTTTGAATGACTGCAGTGTACCACAAGGTAGTGTTTTAAGGCCATTACTTTTTTTTAATTTACAGAAACGATTTGCCTGATGCTATCAGTCATGATTCAATTTTGTTTGCTGATGATACACTCCTCATCAAGAGTAGAAATAAAAATGTTTTATTTGAAGAAACAACTAAAACTTTGAGTAAAGTGACAGAATGGTTGAATGAAAATAACCTAAAAATAAATCTTACGACGACAAAAATAGTTGGATTTCAAGCACATTATAGAGATACTAAAAAGTTAGACGTTATTTTAATTTCTACTATTGAAAACGTAGATTGTGCTAAATTCATAGCAATAAAAATCGATAAATTTTGTAACTGGAAAACGCATATTGATTCACTATGCAAAAAAATCGATAGGTTTGTATATGTGTTGAGAACAATTAGAGACGTGTCAGGATTAAAGGCATCTCTGTTAGCTTATCACGGGTATGTTTATTCCGTTTTGCAGTATGGTATTCCTATTTGGGGGAATTCTGTAAAATTAACTAGAATCTTTAGAGTTCAGAAGAAGTGTATACGAGCGATATGTAATATCAATCAGTTACATTCATGCAAGCCACTTTTAAGTCACTAAAAATATTGCCGTTACCTTGTTTATATATATTGGCTGTATGTGTATTTGTAAAAAAACATCATTTGTTTCATACAAATGCTGAAGAACTAGGTTTGTCTCATTTTAGTAATAGTGAGAAACTATATGTGCCCAACCAAAAAGTCAACATTTACAAAAATAATGTGTATTCGTATGTACCTAATCGTAATCTTAAATCACTTCCATTAAACAGATTTCGAACAAAAGGTATTCAACTTACTCTTAGAGAAAAATTATGTCAAAAATTTTCTTGCAGATAAGAATAAATAATAAAGTATTTCTAATATGATTAATTTAATTGCAGAATGTAGGTTGCGCAGGAGTTTGTTTCGTCGTTTATTCTCCTGTCTGGCTAGGTTTGGAAACAGTGGTAGTTTACGGTAGATAGGGATAAATTAATTTATATTCTAAAAATTGTTTGTATTAATAAATAATCATGTAATCAATACTATAAACAGTATTTAAATAGTAAGTAAATAATTAAAATAACTAATTTAATTAATCACTTAAAATATTTGCACACCACAAATTGGTAGAATATGTAGAAACGCCTAAATAATTTTGTAACATCTTTGTAACATTCATATTCTTAAATCCATTATCTCTCATATTCTTACTCATACTCTTAAATAATTAAATATTTTTTCTTGTCTTTTCATGACCACAAATGCCTGCCCCCGTCGGGAATCGAACCCAAGCCTCGCGGTTGGTCGGCGTAGTTAGGCGTGTACGCTAGCCACTCGACCAACGAGGCGGTCAAATACAATGAAAGTTATACTAATACCATAATATACAATATATTATATTTGTAATCGCCTCGGTGGTCTAGCGGTCCGGCGTCGGGACTTGACTTCTTGAGGTCTTGAGGTCAGGAAACAAAAAAATTGAAAACGTGTATTTTTAATTTTCTAATAAAAATAATGTTGCCCGGGATTGGATAGTGCCCGGTTGGTGGTAGGCTTGTAAATTTTTACATTAAGGGACTCAGTGTCTTCAGCTAGTCGTGGGTTTGTGCCTCTACCTGCCTCTTCGGGGATGTGGGCGTAAAAATACTTACTTAATTATATAAAAATATCTTACCACATTTGTACGCTGGTAAACACAAAATAAAAGTATAAACACAAAATAAAATCATTTTATCAGTTACAACACTCACTGCACTACTGAGCTCATTTCCTTGTAATAATATGCTTTTAAAACATAGTGCTAATTATTTCTGGCTAATAAAATTAATTAACATTTTATGGGTTCCGCAGTCCTTTAAGGAGGTCCCTACCAGCTTTCTGGAATTTATCAATATCCATAAATAAATTACAAATTAGGTATCTCGTATACATACCATAAATTGTATACGTGCGTCACGGTCTTAAAGTCGGAAGTTTAGGAATACTGTGCACGACTTTAGGCTACCTTTCCAGACCGGAAGTTGACATTACAATATTTGTTCCAATTTCCGGGGACCAGTAACATCTTTGGTCCTTAAAACAAGGATCATCATCAACATCTTTGGTCCATCATCAGTAACGTTGGTCGATCGCCAACAGGTTATCCCAATGCTACTTAATGGAAGTAAGAGTTGCGAGTATCAGAAAAAAACATAAATTACAGATAAATTAAGATCGAAATGGAGGTGTTTCGGAAAATTTGTGATGTCACTCGATAGCTGATCACATTCTTAGTTAGATCAAAGACAGAGTGTGATTAAAAGAAACTGTTCTTGGAAAAATGTGAATGGGCAAGCTCCTTTGGTTCCATCGTCTCGAAAGAATGGCAATTGAAAGATGACACCAATGACTAACTGAAGACACAAATCCCACAATAACCGGCGGTGCGACCGACGAGGCGTCTGGCGAGGCGACTATTCGCGCGGCACCGTTTGTAGGCCATGGACAGTCGCGTTCGCCGCCGCGACCAGTAAGGTCCCATAGTGAAATGTTTTTTATTATGGTATTGGAAGGCAAACAAGCATACGGATTTCCTGAAGGTAAGAAATTAACGCCGTAACGTTACACCAAACGTGGTAATGGTGCGTTGCCAATCTGAGGCCCTGATGAGGCCTAGAACAAAAGTAAGTTCTACCACCTAGTCAGATGTCACGGTGTTAGTGACAGTAAACCTATGCTTGCCCTTTTCGAGCTGCCTGGCAGGAAGGATTCTATCTAGGTATTCTTCAAAGAAGCTCAGACCGACACAGAGACTAGGGTCTATTTTATAGATTAAGCGAAAAAAGCAACTGAAAAAATCGAGAACAATTTCATCACCATATCATCCACGTACATAAAAAAGAAGCAAGAAGTAAGAACTTCACGCCGCCTAGAGACACCAAAGGTGGAAATGATGCGATACCAACCTTAGGCCAGGATGTTAGGCCTCGAGCAAAAGTAAGTTTACCGGCTACCCTATCCTCCGAACCGGAACACGTCAACGGCAAGCGCTGATATTATGGAGGCAGGAATAGGTAAGGCGGTGGTACCAATCAGGGCAAGTCGCTGCGAGACTTTACCACCTAGTCAGATTAGTTAGTGAAGGTAAGCCTATGCTCGCCTTTTACGAGCTGCCTGGCACAGGAAGGCAAATGGTCTATTCTGCAAAGGAGACAGACCAACACGGGGAAAAATAAAAATAGTATACAAACAATAGAAACATTAAAATCAATTCGTTGTTCTCACTGACCTCCTCCTTAACAACTGGACCGATTTTGATGACATTTTTTGTGTGTATTCAAGGGGATTCGAGAGTGGTTTAGATTCACAATTTTGGTCTCCTGAAAAAGGTTTTTTTAATTATTTTTTTTAATAAATAAGTAGTCGTTGAATTTGGAATGTTTTACATTGGGTCTGGCAGACTGCGCTACTGTCGAAGCATAAATGTCATGCGATACAAAGTTTGCTAGGTCAGCTAGTCTATGTATACAAAAGTCAATCCCACTCAAAAACGGGTTCTCCTATCCAAACCAAATGTTTAGGCTCTGTTCGGACTATTTAATGGATGTAAAGTTAGTTTGCATAAAATCGGTCCAGCGGTTCTTCCTTTATTAAATATTTAAAAATGCCATTTTTTTAATGTAAAATAAACTAAGCTATTCAATTCTACAATTCAAAATAAACTGAGCGCTTCAAATCAGCCAAAATTCTTTGGCTAGTTTTATAATAAAACTTTCAACTTTTTAAAGTGCTCAAAAAAGATTATTTTAATTGTCCCAGAAAAATACAATACTATAGAGTTCTTCTTTTTCTTTTCTGGCTTTTGCAACTACCATACGTAGTTTGATTTCGCCACTATAGAGTTATTTCACCTTGAATGATGTCATTGTCATTGATCTACACTTTTTATTAGTAATTACTGAGGCCACTGTCTGGATTTAGTCATTTATATCCCATATTTGGTTCCTTTTTAAAACAACACGTACGTTTTGAGTTATTTGCAAAAAAATGTGTAAGAACATTTTTTATTGGTTAAACATTTTAAATTTGACTTTTAGAAAATTACCAGTGAATCAAAAGTTTCTTCAGTTTTATGAATATAATTATTACCGTGTTATATTATCTTAATGAAAAAATTCACTCCAATGTCATTAATCTTCAAAGTAAAAGTATTGTATGTATGTAATTTTTTAAATAAAATCCGAACTGCTTTGCAAGATATTGAGGAAAGATAGGCATTTACTCCAATTTTTAGACACGCCTAAAAATTGACAAGTGAATATAATATATATAACATAAAGAAATACATTTCAAATTTGAGAACCTCCTTTGTTTTTTAAACGGTTGGAAACCTAATAATACGATTGTTATTTTAAAACCGGTGCACTTTAAAAAACTGGTTTGATTAAAATTCAGACTCTATGACGTGCACCTCAAGTCATACGTTGGTAATTCATTTCCATCTTATCAAACCTAGCAGAGTTTTGGATTCTGAATACTACATATCTTGTAGATATAAAATATATGCCGCTTTAGGTCTTTTTTACTTTTTATACAAACTTAAACTGCAAACAACTATTGGGTTCGCTTTTAACTGATTTCAAAACGTCGTCGTAGTAGTCGTAGAATAAGTCACAAATATGTTTATGAGAAAAAGAGGAAAGGCTAGAAAACAGCTTCTCTTGCTAATAGATTATGGATTCTATGATTTAATTTTTTTTTCACCCCCTCTATGTGGAATTAAGGAGGTGAAAAATTTATCGGCGGACTCAAGTGTTGAGTCAACCCGCGGATCCAAGTAGAATGAGCATAATCGTAAAAGTTGTATTTTTTAACTTGGCTATAATTTCACTTTTGTGTGTTTGATAACATATGAAGGGACAGGAATAGTGTGAGCCACATTTATGCATTATTTAATTTAACTAACCACTTGTTGGATCATGACCTACCTTTTTCAAAAAGAAGCGTCAAAATCGGACAGTGTTATTGGTCGAGTAGTCGCATATTAAACATACTAAAAAACATTCTTTTTTGGAGTCGTTTAATAAGATATGTACATATCTTACTGCTAACATTGAATATTTAGGCAAAAACCGATAAGATTATCTATAAGGAGTCTCTCTGACTCACGTTCACAGAACGTAACGAATGCACTATCTTATTTTCATTTAAGAAAATCATTCAGGGTTTGAGTGATATCCTTGTTTAGCTTAACTATCAATTAAAACTATAATACGACCGTATATTACTATCTGTTCAGTAACCATCGTTATTAGTATGTATGACGTTTCTGATTGAAATGTTCGATTATTCATAAAGGATACCGTATAAGTGAGCAGAGATTTGGAACGTGTATTGTTTGACGGATCCCAAAAATCGCTACAATTTCCACTCTTGTCTTTCATAGCATTTTCAATTTTCGACTAATGTTGTTTTGTATGTTTGTTATGCGATTACTTGGCCAACAATGAATGGCTCATCCATCTGGTCTATTTTTTAGAGTTCCTCAGACTCAAGGTCTAACGGAACTCCCAAATATTCGCAACTCCGATGGTTCGTCTGTCCGTATGTCACAACATTACATTCTTTCCAAGCGATTAAGCGTAGACAGTTAAAATTTAATTAGTAATTCAAAAGAAAATGATGTAGGTAATTCGTTTTCTCCCGAGAAATTAACGTCTAAAACTGTGTTTTTTGATGAAAGTTTATGATTTTTTTCTATCGAGGCAAATTTATTTAATCGTGTTTCAGTTTTCAAACTTATCTAAACAATTTTGTGAGCTATTGGGAATATTAGGGAATCGATCGTCGCTCATTTGACTGCAAATCTGGTCCAAAAAAGAATTACAGAGTAGAAAAAAGCATTCCCTGAAGGCGACGCGTTCCGATTAATCCTCGTCGGTACGAAAAGGGGCAGACGTAGCAATGGGGCTGCCACTCATCATGCCAAGCCCGAACAAGTGAATAGAGGAGTGGGGAGTGCCAAATGGGGACGAAAGTGTGTGGAAAGGAAGCGAAGACGAACGAATGAATCGATGTAATGAATGAGAGATAATGATTTACTGTGTAAAACGGACACTAAACTAAAGGTTGGTGATACTTTTGATATCCCCGATGGTGGGTTGACCCTGTAATCTGGTGTACCGCAAAGCTATCATGCCAGTGCTGTGGTAGGTATTATCTTATCAACTCGATTAGCATCGGACCTGAAAGATTATAGTTTGGTTGGTCCGAGATTGCTCTGGGTCCGTATTATTGTATCCTGAAATATTGTTGAAGGAAATGAAAGAGTGATTATGTGTGGTGGTTTGAATGGTTGGGTGGAAATGCTACGGACCGGTTACGAGGCCGTTCTTAATAGAGTAATAATGATATTGGTAAGTTTATTACGGATTTAAGTGTGGAAAGAAATCTTCTAGTGACTAATAACACAATACTTCAACATAAGGACATAAATTCAAATGCATGGAAAAGGAGTTATCAAACGAGTATGATAGTTTGATTTTGGTTGATAGTCGCGTCCTAATGTGTTCAATGGCCACGTAAGCCCACAGGGGACCGTCACTTTACACAGGCTCGATGCTGAGTGCCTACCGACTTTAGATGGAATATTTGCTATTGGAATATTTTGAAAGGTTACTTGGTACTACCTTGGTGGATGTCGTGAAAGAGGTATGTGGAAGTGCAAAGATGTACAAGTCAATGAGGCATAGTGGGATGAGGAGGAAGCCTTCGTTAAAAGAAAGAGGAGAGCCTGGCTAGAGCTACCTAACAACTTCAATATGACCACCAAACTCTTTTGACAGTAGGTAAAGATGTCTCAGAGTTGTTCATCTGCCTCTAGAATAAATAGGATTAATTCTAAGAGTGGTGATATTCTTGCAAGCACAAATGAAATAAAAAGCACAAAACACAAAGGCAAGAGTTCATGCATTGATTGCACAAGTTATAGGGCCATCAGTTTGATCAGATGAGTAACAAAAGTGTATGGCAAAATAGTTAAAAGAAGGATGCAAAGGAAGTCTGATGGAACATTGTGGGATGCTCAATATGGTTTCAGGTCTAGAAGAAGGTCGTAGAGAAGAACCTGGCTGTGGGCCATCAAGTTTCCTGTTGTTTTGTGGATCTCGAAAAAGCATTTGGATAGGGTTGTACGTACGGAACTTTGGAACATTTTACCACATACTGGGATAGACAGTCACAGCTGTGTGCTGTGCAATATATGTATTTAGATTGTAGGGCGTGTATGCGGGTGGATGGCAAAATATCGACTTAATAGCCATTGGCATTAAGCAGGGCTGTGTGTTGTCAGCAGGCTTGTTTATCTTGTATTTGGACAAGTATCCTTAAAGGTTAAGATCAACGAGTATAGTAAACCTCTAGTAAAAAGTAATCGTCTATCAACTGTTATTAGCTGTTTGTTCAGTGGTCTTATGTGTACTAAATGTAATTTTATTCAGAGTTTTCTATGGGAAAGTTCGGGAATACAGTATTTTAGGATTTAATTAACAATTTATAGCGTCGCACAAAAATACGGTTGTTAAATTTGCTACAAGTCGTTTATAAACGTAATTATTGTAAACATGAATAAATTTCAAATTGACTGCATTCAATTGTTGAATTCAAAATCAATCTTTTACAAATTTGCAAGCATAAATAAATGTTTTACCTGACTTTATTACACACTTAAATAAAATAGCCTCAATGATTGCTATTTCATGTTGAAAGGAGTTTTGTGTGACATTATGTGCCAGTAGGAGTCCACAACTCTCCTACCAGTGCGAAAAAATCGCGTATTTTACGTTATAATTGGTTTTAAGTTACTGTTAAATATCAGATGATTAAGTTTTTGAGAAAAGTGTGTATTCAATTTATTTTAAGTAGAATACTATTATTTTATAGATACCTGGGTGCTGAAATATTGTTAAATGCAATATAGCATGTAAGTTCCTAAAATAGAAATTTTTTTATTGATTCTGTGAAATTGTATCGGTAATTTTGCACATCTTATGTATGCAGTATATACAAAATAAAGAAAAAAAATGTTAGAATGTTTGGTTAACATGTTTTATCTATTTTACTTTCTCTGGAAGGACCATTGTAGATGTAACATAATTTTTGAATTCAGAATGTTTAATTATTTGGAAATCGCTAAGATACTATTTAAATTTTGTTTTGTTTTCAGTAGTTGAAACCTCATCCATACTTTTTATATCGAACCTCAATTTAATTCTCTTGAATTACATTATAATTAAGTAAATATTTGTTAGATAAACTACAATCACGAGTGTTCAAACTTAAAAGAAAATGAGATGACTAATGTTCATTTAGTGTAGGATGATATCAAGAAAGATTCATTGTAAATGTAAAATATTATTACAACGTTAATTAACATCCACTATAAATCTAAAAATAAGGTATCGATGAACGACCTAAATACATAAATAATGCGAGAGGTTCTTACATTGCATACTTTCATTTATATTAAAATGTAATATTTATAGACTGTAAAAATGAGCTCTTTAGTAAAGATGCTTTATCGGAGTGCATAATGAAATTCCTCGCTATGTGCAAATGCACAATGTAATGTCTTTTGTCAAGGTGGTAGGTATGTATTAAGAAACTGCTTTAAACTAGTCATTTGATTTATGTCTACTAAATTCAAAATTGATGAGTTAAAGCATAAAGTTAACTTTGAAAGAACTTTTAACTTCAGTTGTTTAATTAAATCATACCTTATAAGTACACAGCAAAACTGACTGTGGTGTAGTCTGTTGTCGTCTATATAATAGGTCGTATATATAATATGTAAAACCAATAACTCGATCTGTTGAATATACAAAAAAACCTTAAAATGTACGACTTTTATTGGTGATTTTATATTGTATTGTGAACAGGATTACGATTATGATGCAAAAATGTAATTAGTAAGTAGATATATTACCTGAAACTGTTCTGCATTCAGAAATATCTATTGTACATACTATTTAGAAGGGTTTTTCTTTCTATTTTGACGCTGCAGTTAGTAATATAATTTTGATTTTGTTAAATCTTGGATAAAGTTCGATTTTGATTAATAAATCTCGTTATGTACTGAAAAGCCAAACAATGCAAGATGTGACTTTTTACAAATGATTTTATAGGAACTGCTCAAATCTTGAGTCATCCTTTAAATATAGTGTCTAATAATGAAAATCTGAATTTTCAAAAAAAAATAATTATAGTAGTTCTCGGTGCAGTGGAAAATATTAGTTCACGTAATGGTTGAAATAAATATCAATTAAATTAGTCGAAATTGTAGCTATTAACATTAAAACTCAATTATTTAATTTAATTTAGTACAAGTAATAACTTTTTTCCTGGGACAGGAAATATGTCAGGAAACTGTTAGAAAAATTAATTGTCTTTGGCTATGTTAATATGGCATGATATGGCAACACAGCTATAGCTCCGAGTTGATACCTATAAATGTAAGTGATCTATATCGGAGGTGGACATTACGTGTCGGATCGTGGAGCAGGAAGGGCCTAATATTTGTGCAATGTGTGAGTACACTAGACACTGGTCTAATTAAGTTTGCTAAGGTAAGCCTAAAATGTTAAGTTGTGATGATAATGTGAGTTAAATATATGTTTTAGATCATAAATATATTTCATTTTCTGAGTCTTTAACAATAGTGTCTTTAGATCGAAAAGACGCTTACCTATTTATTTTTGTTTAGTTCCATTTAAAAAGTCTCATAAAAGGAGTCAAAGTTTTAATTAGAACGATTTTTCATTTCAATTTTATTGTTTACCGTTTGGCTTATATATTGCACCTAATGTTTTCATAACATTATCAAAACCACTAATGAAGCACTGAGGATCAAAAGCGTTTATTTCTTTTAATATTTAGATGTAACTTTAATGTTTTAAAAATTGTTTTTGTAGAGATGAGGCACTCAAGCACTGTTTTTTCAACATAAAATCTACAATAACATTGTTTAAAGAACTTGGTTAGGTAGCGGCATAGACAAAGACTTTTTCAATGGCCATATTAAGGAGCATACAGCCACATCTGCTGCTACCAAGGCCGGTGTTAATATAGATATATCTGCTGGTTAAAACCAATATTCAGTTTTCTTTAAATTGTGTCATAGAGATATAATAAATGATACAATTTTTTGAAAATCAATTTATTTTTTAGATTAATTATAATTTATTTGAGCAATGGTAAAGACAGGAAAATGTTTTTGTTACGTACGTTTAATTGTATGTTACTGAAAAGATTTTGAAACCTATTTTACATAATTTCTCTAAACATCCTACAATATGTAAAATTCAATAGCAAATAATGAAGCCATGAAACGTAATTAATGATCAAACGAACTTGCCAAATGAAGTTCGATCGTAATTATGTAAACGGCTTCATTCGATGCGATTATAATTACCCTCCTTAAATAAAATAAAAGCAAATACTTAATAACTCTTTTCTCACCTTTAAATTTAAATTATGTAAAATAGGTTACTTGACATAGTTACTTTAAACCAAATGACGAAATACTGGTAGGCGGGAACGTTGAAGAATCGTTGGGGTGGGGGATTTAAAGACCGTACGACACCAGGACATCTGACATAGACGTTGATGGTCTCAATTGTTTACTAAATTTTAAACAATTGACATCTATAAAAAATAAAAATCCGTGTGAAAGGCTGGTGCGTGGGCCATTACTACAACGTGTAAAATCAAATCTCGTCGAATGAAGCCGTTCACATAATTACGATCGAACTTCACTTGGTAAGTTCGTTTGATCATTATTTATAGTTTATACTCGTACCATCCTATAGAAGACGCATTGATGTACAAAATGCAAGCAAACTTAAATCTTTATATGTGTCGCAAAGGGTCGTTAATCGCTAGGCGATTATCCCCCCTTTCATTGAAAAGTTACATATGTCAATCAAAATTGAGACTTCAAACGTGAGTTGAAAGTTCACATAGTACTGCGTGCAACTGAAATAATATCACTGTATGACCTAAAACATGTGTCTTTGTTACAGCTTTTAACGTGAGACTCTTCAAGGGGTATGAGAGGTAAGAGAAGCCGACACAAGGAACGCTGGTCAGATATGACTGAAAAATACATGTGTGCTAGTAAGCGGAACCTGAGTTTCCAAGTTTAAATGTGCAAGACTACCGCAATCAGTGCTAGGATAATTATGATGAAAAGATAACGGTGTTGATGTCGATAATTATGTTAATGATAATGCGCAACATATTAAGTTTACGCTATGTAATGATGATTCAAATCGATCGGGCGTTACATTGATATGTATTTTGTGTTGACATAAATAGGTATTTAGAGAAGATTTAGAGAATATATAAGATATAGAGAATATTTTGTGTTATCAATTGTTGTATTTTTTTCTTAAAGTGATTATGCAATTCATTGAAAACGTTTTCGTTTCCAAAAATTTTTTGTATGGTATTGGAAGGCAAATAAGGAGACGAATTTCCTCCTTCAATATTGTGATTACAATTTATATACACATCAACACACATTCCATGCACAAACTACACTGTGACCGGGCTGTCAGACCTTTTGTACAAAGTTACCTTTCTCTAGGTACCGGAACACGACATTACCAACCCTTGGCATTATGGCGTTTTCCAAGATGACATATTAATATTATGTACATTTAAAGTCTATTGCTCTAGTTTCACTGCATTCAAATAACGATTTTTCTATTGGCGAAAATTGAGTTGGAACAGAATGTTCGACACACTTAGCTTATCTTTTGTATCATGCGTTAAATATACATATTTTTGCGCCAATTATGATTTATATTTAAGATTTAACTTTATTTTCTTACTAAGTTTATATGATTTATATTAATTTATAATATCTTAATTATTATGATTATTTTAGTCTTATTCTTATGTACAGAACGCTTGTCTGTCGCTTTTAAATATAATAATCAACTAGTAAATAATCTTAATGATATTTAATAAACGCCAGTTTTCGACAAACAAAATCCAGTTGAAATATATAATTGTTTATCTGAAAAATAATAAAGTTCGTTGTTACAAATCTAAGTAACTAACTACTAAGAGATAAAAATCAAAAGGATTGGATGACAATCATATATTGTATTTGTTTGAACAAAGAGATAATAACTTAGTTATTATTATGAAAAAAGATCGTGCATTCAAAATAATATGTGTAGAATATAATAATCTTAGAAATAAAATCAATAAAATTATTTAAAAAAGAGAAATATTTATTACATAAATTTGAAGAATAAAAATATATCTAATATAAGAAATATTTGGAAAATACTAAATAAAACTTTGAAAAAAAAAATTGTCTTTGTAGGTGAGATGACCGACAAACGATTTTGAAATGACTCTTTAAATAGCAGGTTAATAATAATTGTAAATGGCCAAACAAGACTACAAATGGAGTTATGGTTACTATAAATGTGAATTTTGTCTATAATGGTGAACTCATTTAGTAGTACTAAGAACTGTGTCTAT
>NJDC01000181.1:52732-103293 GCA_002245475.1 Calephelis virginiensis
CGTTACTTTGCGCAAATCCATACTTAAATGCAAATAAAATTATTTAATTTGCAATTTTCCGCCAATAAATGTATACATATTATGGCGTAACAAAACAGGCAAAATAGTGCCCTGATAATGAATTGGACTTACCGGAAGCTGAAACTCCTAAATTTAACCAGCTCCACACAACACACACCACTGAACTGTTTTATTAGCACCAACAATACATACACTTCTAAACACTCAACGGACGTTTCGCTTCGTAACCGAAGAAGAGAATTCGACTGCACTCCACGAAGGCGGTTATTACCTATATACCTTAATATTACCTTAAGATATTTTTATTTTAGCACTTGCCCTGTGCTTGAGTTAAATTTCTATAAATTTCAAAGGAAGAAAATATTCATTTTAATAAATAAATTATCCGAAGGTGGTATCAAGAGTCTCCGCTTCGCCACGCCACACATGAAACATTATAATATAACCGAGTATTTATCTGAAAAGAGGAAAGAATGTAGAAGAAGCCAGGCAGGTTTTGCTGGGATCGTGAGATTTGGCACTTGATACTCCGTACGGGACTAGGGGTGAAGATATGTATGTGTATGTAGAAACATGTGACCTCCTCTATATTTAAATCGGGTAAAATTGACAAATTTTCTTAATTTTCTAGGGATTATATCATAAGATTCGGACTGGATGACAATAGGAACATCTCGAGAGTAGGCTATATCAAAAATATAAACTTATATTAATTATAAACTATACCACTTCTACTTTTTTCCAAGTCGGTCAAATAACAAGTTTGTCTTTTAGGACTCTGTCGTATTTGTAAAGAGCGACAACTGCTTTGGATTTCATACTAGGAAACTACTTGATTTGATTTATTTTCATTAACTGGAAAAAAACAACATCTTTTCTTCGAGCTTCTTGAATAATTCTTGACAGTTTTATTAATAGTCCCCAATGATCCGAATTTATCTCGTTAATAATTGAATTGTCTATTAAGGTGCCATATTTGTAAATTTTCTCCGTTATACACCATTTATTACCATTATACATTTTGACTTTTGCCCCTCTCCACGGAAACCCTTTTAGCAACCGAAATCAAACTTTCCTTGGAACAGAGTAATGCTGAAAGTATTAAGTTCTGGTGCATCTATATTTTTTCAAATATCTTCAATGTACAGAATTCACTCTTCTATGCTTTTATTATAATATATAAGAGTTGTTATAAATTAGACTAGATTTGACATGGTCTTCAGTTTCAGTTCTAGAATTTAGAACACTTTATAAAATGTGTCTAAAAAAATAAAAGTATCTTCACGCCCACATCCCCAAAGAGGTAGGTAGAGGCACAACCAGAGCACCCACGACTAGCCGAAGACACTAAGTCGCAAAATGTGATAGGGGGCAAGCCTACGACCGCCAACCGTGCACATTTCCAATCCCGAGCAACCTCTTTTTTTTGTTAGAAATTTAGAAAAAACAAATTTTCTTATTGTTGCCCGACTTGAGATTTGAAACCGGGACCTCATGCAGTCAAGTCCAACACCTGAGCCGCTAGACCATAGAGGTGATTTGTCTAAAAACGTATTATTAATGTATCCAAATCCGTTAGAAATGACGAGTAATTTCAGCAGTTGGTAATGCTAAAGATAAAGGAGTTTCCACCAAGGTCAACTCTTTTGGGAGTCGTGATAACACCGAATCATGAACCGTCTGGATCACGCTTAACAAGTAACTGAATATCCAATTACAGAAGTAATTGTTTATGCCTATTGCCACGTTAATATTATGTATACAGTGTTCTAACTTTATGTAAACGGACGACGCGCGAGCTATACCTACGCGTTCGGATCTCGGCATGCGCTCGGCATGCTACAGTCGCGGGTGTGCCGCAGTGACGATGGACAGTGTGCTAGTTTTGAATCAGTAACTGCGCGAATTTTAACTCGAAATACGTACAAGTAGCTATTTAACATGACAAGTAGAATAGAATGTGCTGTATTTGGTTGCATGAATTCCTCAATAACGCACCCAGGAACAACTTTTTTTATATTATAGATTGTTTTTATTATTTAAGGTACCGGGACTATAGTAAAAATACTTAGCAAACTTTTTAATTGTATCCAGCGATGATTTCGTGGAATATGTAGACAAAATGGAGGAAATATTCATATAAAACTAAACATGTAAATTGTAAAGTAGATTCAGGTATCTATAACCAAGTAAAGGATATTCCTTTTTCTCCTCCTTCTCTATGTTTCCCATAACAATTTTCATACACTCAAATATAATAATAAAGCATTTCAAAGCTGTACATAATCATGTTTTTTTTAATTAAATCTGTCAATCAAAGAAACAACTTGCATTTTTTTGAACACTTTCTAGTCAATTCACAAAATATTTTATGTAATCATAGTAATATTTTAAATTGATACTAAGTATTTGTGCTAATAAATAAAAAGTAATAAATTTACAATCTCAAAACTAGATAGAAACTCAAATTCAAAACCTAGATAGAAATGCTGTAGGTGAGCGACAGCGACAGCCCTATGCTTACTCAGGCTGTAGCACGCTGTAGGCACTTATTTCAAGGACACGGTCGAGTTACAATACTGTATAGATAATATTACCGTGCTGTTGCGTACATACTATCAGTGTAAATGCGATAGTGGGGCGCATCGTTTTAACTTTAACGATTTATATAACCGGGTGGGGTTAAAAAAATGTGATTTATTAGTCAATTATATTGTGTATTTAAAAAACTGTGCATTTTTTTATTTGCATCATTGACTACTCCCATAATACATGGGTTGACCCTAAAGAAATCAAATCAATTACTTATAAAACTTTTATTTAAGGTAAGACCTTGTAGGGCTGAATAATGTTCGAGTTCTAGGGTATTAAGAAACTAACCACGCTGTCTACCAACCTATCCTCATTCAAATTCAGACAACAGTTTTTGTCTGTATGTTAAATAAACTTATTTAAGAAACGTATAATATGTATTCAATTTAAAATTAAATCTTCAATTGGTACAGTTTTCAAATATTTGTTGACACGACTGAATATTATTTTCAAATCTGGTGAAATGACTGGTCCTTGGACTAATTCTGACACCTCCTTCCAATTCTCATTGGCAAACTTGTGTATTGCATCCGCTGTAAATAAAACGCAAAATACATTAAAGTCGTCTTTCACGTAACTGCTAATAGCGTCCTATCCAAAATCTTACCACCCATTTTACTAATTTTAATTTTTTTCTTCTTTAAAAAGGTAAATAAAACTACGCGAGCAATATATAATCATCAACGATCTATCGAAAAATCGCTGATACGTTGCCGATACACATTTAAAAAAATGAGGGGGTTTTCAATTCGACTGTATGCTTTTTGTATGTCTGTTAAGCGATTATTCAAAAGTCAAAGATTTTTTTTGAAAATCAGCCGATTTTGACGTCTTCTAGAAAGATAGGTCAATTTTTTTACGACAAAGGAAGGCAAATAAGCAGGCGGATCCTGATGGTAAGACACCACCGGTACCAAAGGTGCTAATGGCACGTTGCCAACCTAAGGCTGGGATGTTAGGCCTCGAGCAAAAGTAAGTTTACCGGCTACTTTACCCTCCGAACCGGAACACGTCATGACGTTATGGCAGCAGGAATAGGTAAGGCGGTGGTACCAATCCGGGCGAGTGGCTGCGAAACTCTACCACCTAGCAGAATATCACGGTGCTAGTGACGGTAAGCCTATGCTCACCTTTTACGAGTTGCCTGGCAGGAAGGCACATGGTCTACTCTGCAAAGGAGCCCGGACCAACACGGAGGATTCCGAGGCTGTCCCATACTAGTCCTATCCTGCTAGTGGTTTTTGAGTTATTCTTAATAGAGCATACATTTTTCACTTATCTTGACGACCTCATCAATGATGTTGTACTATTTTAATTTATAAACTCAAAAACTGCTAGTTATCAAATTTATGTGGGCCCATTTCGAACCGTTTGCTGTCTTTCGAAAAAAAACTTTATTAAATCGCGACGTGGTAATCAATGACATACTCGTAGTTTGAGTCGTTTTTCAGTTTTACTGTGCTTAATAATTATTTATTTGTATCATGTCTAAAAATCACACGTGTTTATAAATTGCAAACGTAGGTTATTTATACTTTATTATATTAAGAAAAAAGAAACGAAAATTATGTGTATATCGTTTATACAAGCAATTGCAGTTTCCTCATCTGTAAAGGAAGCTACAATGATTGCAGTACCGAGGGATACACATTTAGTTGTACATTGCAGCCTCTATTCTTTAACAAAAGGCTAACTTTCTTTAAAAGCTGGTGACTTGATGTACGGCCTCTTGTACCACCACCCTATCTGTGCTTTCTTACATAACGTTGCTGTTCCACATTGACGTATTCCTATTTGCAGTGCCGCCTTACCAATTCCATCTTCCATAAAGACTCTGTTATATTTTGGACCAGAGGATAGTGTTATCGGTAGACTGGCACAATAGGCCTAATATCAGGGCTACGGGACAGCGGTGCACCTATAACATTCATTGTGTCCATGACCATGGTTGTCACTTACTATCAGAAGACTCGTTTGCTTGTTTGCTGGCTTATCATATCAAAAAAAACTGAGAACTAACGAAAGAGACGTGATCTGATTGCCGTGTCAGGTTGGTTACATGCCATTAACACATTGAATGTCTATTCAAAACATATATTTATAATCATAAGAAGAACCATGGTTGTAGATACAGAAATATTACAAGTTCTTCTACATATTCCTTACTGAATAGATGTAGCGTGCTCACTTTTACTCCAACACTTTCTTCCAACCACGAGAAAATATGTTGGTGTGAAAATGAGCAACAGTTCAGTCAAGTGGAAAGAATGGCAGATGCAAGATTGACTTAACATATATACAATACCAATGTAGGTGTGTAAGTACCTAGGTTAGGTAGGGAGGCCTAGGTTGATATTCCACTATTAAATGTATTGTGTATTTTCTAGCTCTAGATGCAAACCTCACTAAATGTGCTTAAGTAAGTAGCCACCGCTTTACTCAAGACTCTTTCTCAACTTGTTAATTTAAACTTAACTATATGCAAATGCTAAGTACTCAAGGCAAAACTACTATGTTTCACTGAAACTTACACAAATCTTTTTGTCCATTAAAAAGATTTTCAAATTTAAAAACAATTGGTTCTTCTGCTTTGAGGTTTAAGTCAAAATTTTTTATTTGTAAATGAGATTTTCCACCTTCCCCTTTCACGGTTTTTACTTCAGCAGACACTTGAATAAAATATTGCCCTGGAAATAAAAAAAACATAAAATGTTAAACTTTTTGTGGCGTAAGAACACCGAAGGTAGTAATTAATAGTGGTACACATAATATACTATTTAAATTATGTTCCTCGGTATATTTCGTATTTACGAATTTAACCGATCAAGAAACCAATTGTGTGACATCGTTATAGTCAATACTTCGACTGATGAAAGTGACAGAACGCAATATTACATTATTAAGAATTGTATAGAGCTGTAATTGAATAGAGCAGCGACAGTAATGATTCTGAGTCTGAAATGTTGGGTATAGAAGTCATATCAAATTGTGATTAATTGATAAATTTTGTTTTATCAAAAAAAACTGTTTTACTAACTGGCGTCAGAAAGTTATTTGCTTAGTACAATTGATTTATCTTAATTCGACTTTCTTTAATCTGGGGTTTCCATTTTGGTATCAGCTGATAGTAAAAAACACAGCATACGACTACTTTTATTTTTAAATTTGCTGACCTAATATAAATATAAGCGAAATTATTAATTATGTGTCATAACAACTAGATATCTTTAAAATACATTTGGATTTCCGAAGCTTGACGAATATATTTATTTATTTAAAATTCATGCACTATATTGTACAAAGGTGGACTTAATGCTACATGGCACTCTCTACCAGTGAACCTAATTTTATTAGAAAAAATAATTAAATGGGGTGCAAAGAGAAAAAAAACAACAACTTTACATTTGCAAACACATTTCAACATAATTTTGGTAGCATAATCAAATACATAAACAATACATATATACTAAGAAAAATACGTATTCTATAAATATAGTCTTTCTACATACATAAATACAAATATTACAGTATTTACTTAAACATACATATGTGTATACACACATACACACATTTATACAAATACACATACATACGACACAAATATACATCTATATAAATACATACAAAAATTAAACAATAAATAATATCTGATAACACTACTGTGATAAACAATTGAAAAGGGAACATTTGAGGGAAAACTTAGTTAAGCTATTTCTGATATAAACAGGAAGAATGTTCCAAAAAAGAACAGCTTGGAATGTGAAAGATTTGGATACAAAATCAGTACGGCAGAGTGGAACTTGAAGAAAGCCGCAGCGCATAATTCAAATAGAATAAGTGTACACGATTAGCCAAAAGTTCTTAATATTCCATTGCGATTGCAGTAAACCTATCGCTTACCGTGTACTAATCCAATCACATGCATTGTTGATCTTACTATATACATACATACATACATATCTTCACGCCAAGTCCTCTCATTTCAACCGCATTTATCCTACTTTCATGTTCTTTCTGACATACCCAACTCTCTCTTCCATACAATAACGTTGGAATATTATGCAAAGCGAGCCTAGCTCTTTGACTCAAAACCTCGCTTTGGAATAGCTTACCCAACGCTCCATTTACACTATTCCCTGCACTCACTTTTCTCTCTTCATCCGCGGTGTACCTTTCATCCCTGCTAAAACATAACCAAGATATAAAATTTCATTCACTTGTTCCAGTACTACATCATCAACCAAAAGTCTTACATCCAATCTGGCTACGTCTCTTTCAAACATCATTATTTTGGTTTTCGTAGCATTCAAATGTAAGCCCCTTTCTTTACAATCTTCTTCTATAACTGTGACCAGTGTTTGTAGCTCATATGGTGTAGAACCCAAAAGTACAGCATCATCTGCATAAAGCAGGCAGTTCACGACTTGGTCACCCATACGCATTCCCACATTAAATGATCTTAGCCTTTGAAGAAATTCGTCCAAATATAAGATAAACAAGCGTGCTGAAAACACATAACCCTGCTTGACGCCAATATTGAAATCAAACCAAGGCGATATGTTGCCATCCATCCGTACGCATGCTTTACAGTCTAAATACATTGACTGCATCGCACGCAGCAGGGACCCGACTATCCCATAATCTGGCAAAATGTCCCAAAGTTCCTTACGTTCAACTCTATCAAACGTTTTTTCAAGATCCATAAAACCGCAGCAAAACCTTCTGACCACCAGCCAGATGCTTCTCTTAAATGTTGCGGAGCGAAAACACTTGATCCGTACATCCTCTTCCAGACCTGAAACCGCCTTGAGCCTCCCACAATGTTCCATCGGACATCCCTTGCATCCTCCTTTCAACTATTTTTCCATACGCTTTTGATGCTAAACTGATCAAACTAATGACCCTGTAACGTGTATAGTCCATGCGTGAACCCTTGCCTTTATACAAGGGCATGATGACCGCACGTCGCCAGTCTTCGGATACTCTGCTGGTCTTCCAATATTTGTTACAAAGAACCCAGAAAGAGTCCCGGGCGGCAGGACCACCAAGTTTGATCATCTCAGCTGTAACCATATCTACTCCCGCAGCCTTACGATATTTCATACTTCTTATCGCCCATTCAATTTCTTTCATCATAATGCCATCAGATGTCTCCGCTATTTCTGAGTTATATGAGTACTCAGACCCAGTGGCAGCATCTAGGGCACATTCATACATATCTCCATAAAATTCACTCCATCGTTTTAACACGTTATGCGTGCTTGCAAGAATATCACCACTCTTAGATCTTACTAGAAAATAAAAAAATCAAATTTCAAAAATGGACCCAATAATCTAATCCGGGAGCTCATGTAACCAACGCCAATACCGGATCTCTATTTATATTTTATTGACGTGCATGCGTGTGTATGTATCTCTCTTTCTCTCACTGTGTGTGTGTGTATGTGTGTTCATGGACTTATATAGGCTTGGGTGTAAGTGTTGGTGGACCAATGTCGATGATTAAATTTTGAATTCAAAGCTGATGTGATCAACATGGATGTTTTCTCGGGGTTATTATTTTTTTAATTTTAAGATTATTAGTAGTTTTTACATCTCAAAATACTTTTCTGTCCTTTCAAGGTTAAAAAAAATCATTTTTGACATATATAACACATTCAACAAACAAATAACATATTCATTTAACATTCTACATTTGACGTATTTATATTAATTTATCTATACACATATATAAAATCATTTGCTGTTCGTTAGACTCGCTGAAACTCAAGAATGGCTTAACCGATTTGGCTAATTTTGGATTTGAATTATTTGTTTAAGTCCAGGGAATGTTTAAAAGATAAGAAAGTTAATAAAAGAAAGATAATAAAAAGGATGGCCTCTGTGGTCTAGCGGTTCAGTTGTTGGACTTAACTGTATGAGGTCCCCGGTTCGAATCCCGGGTCGGGCAACAAAAGAAAATTGGGTTTTTCCAATTTTCTAATAAAAAAAAATGTTGCTTGGGATAGGATATGTGCCCGGTTGGCGATAGGCTTGCCACCTATCACATTATGGGACTTAGTATCTTCGGCTAGTCATGGGTACCTTGATTGTGCCTCTGCCTACCCCTTCGGGGATATGGGCGTGAAGATACTTTTTTTTAAGAAAAAAGGAAACCTACAAGGACACTAGGAAAAACAACATTTTATTTTTTCCCATACAAACAGAACGGGTGGAGCGAAGTTGGCCGGGACAGCTAGTCAGTAATAAATTCACCTGTCGGTGTAAATTTACTGTCGCGGCTATCTTTGTTTACTAGAATGCAGTAGATCTTTAATTTGTAAAATTACCTGAAACTAAATTATAATCACCACTTCCCTCGACAGGCAAAATAATCAAACGACCATTGATTTCATAATGTCCATTGTGTTCAAATCTTTTACACGTTAAATCAAATTTTAATGTTGAAGCTTCCAAGTTTAATCTGAAAAAGATACGATATTATACAATGTAACATTTAGCTAACATAGCATTCAAACAAAAGATAGTATAAACTAAAATGAAGTAAGCATGTATGTATAAGTATGGATATTACGTGCACGACGAAATCGTCGGCGATTAAACTCGTCGAAACAATTGGTAATTTTAGCCCGTCGTCAAGCTGGATGTTGCCTTTATCATTGTTCTATAGGTCGAGCTACTATTTTTTTATTATATTGGAAGCTAAACAAGCAAACGGACACCAAAAGATGGTAATGATGCGTTGCCAACCTGATGCCGGGATGTTAGGCCTGGAGCAAAAGTTAGTTTACCGGCTACCTTACCCTACATTTAACCTATTCTTCAAATCGGAACACGTCAACGGCAAACATTGACGTTATGGTGGCAGGAACAGGGAAGCCGGTGGTACCATTCCAGACGAGTTGACGCGAAACTCTACCAGTTCGTAAGATGTCACGGTGCTAGTGACCTATGATCGCCTTTTACGAGGTTTGCCTGGCACGGGAAGGCAGATGGTCTTTTCTGCAAAGGAGCCCGGACCAACACGGGGAAAAATGTGGTATCATTATTAAGTGTAAAAGACCCTTTTAATTTTAACTAAATTAATGACACACTCGTAAACTCGTCAATGAAACGCTTAGGGCACACAAAAACCTGCGATCTCGCACGACGCATTGCAAGAACATACGCGTCGATATAATATCGCGTATTTCTGCGATGTTACGTCCAACTTGTTGATCATATTATGTGTAGTTCGCTCTAAAATTGCGTATGGGAAAAGCACCTTAATGTAAAAAAATGACAGAGAACGACGTTGATTTTTGAATATAACTGATTGAGGGGCGTATTGTGTTTTGGGCCACTAGTAATGAAGATTATAAAAATCATCAGAATTCATTACAGTAATAAATGAATAAACCCAAAATCTACTTAGTTTCTGTTTCCTGTATCGCCTTAGCAATAACAAAAGAGCACACTTTTTTTACGATCCATATCACGACCTTGTTTCCAATTTAAAATATGTCTAGTACTGTTGATGGTCGTCGAAGGAATGGATACCCTTGGGGGACACCTTGCCGAACGAAATCGGATCGCAGCAATTCGTATAATAACTTTCTGCGCTTTGAATTCGAATCGTATCCTATCGCCGTTTTGTGTTCAGTCCCTTACTTATTAATTTAAAATATTGTATTACGCTTATACATTTAGTAAATTTTAATCTCCAAATTGTACAAAACTGGTAGTTTTATTATTGGTATTAGTTTTGCTTTTCTGCATCTCCAGAACTATAGTATTTTAATTTAGACTGAACATATAGGTAAAGCGAACCCGATTGGCTAATTTTCTAAAATTTTAAGGACTAAACTGATTAATACTACGTGAATAGTGCAAGTATGTTCTTGTTGAAGTAATTGCTTTACTTTTACAAAGGATGGAGAGTCTTCATAACAAACTTACTTGATATTACTTAGCTTGCATGTACTAAATCCAGTTATGTTCGTATTTGTAAACTTGAATTTCAATACTGACAGATTTCCTTCAGCGTTTTCTACAAAAAGTGGATCTGATGATTCTATTCCTAGAGAAGAAATCCCTTTGATAACTTTTTCTAAAACTGTATTTGCGGAATTTTCCATGCATATTTTGTCTGTGAGCTTGCATGGGTTGATATCAAGATCTGTAAATAATAATGAAAATTTAATCTCGGTAGAATTGCTGAAAACTGACTCCACTTCTTTTACTAAGTTATTCAGCTAAACGAAATGATTCTGGAGTCAGATAAAAATTGTTAGAGACATACAGGCGAATCTCCTACAACATGACGTCAGTCACGGTAATTAATAAACGTTCTTTGTAAACCTAGTAGAAAACTTCTATTAAATAGTATAATTAGAGGAAATAGTATAATAAAACTTAACTTACCTGCTCCAAAAACACCATAAATAAACACCAGTAAATATATTAGAACCATGTCGACAATCTTGCAACATCCGCTCACTTGGATAACTAAAAGTTGTATGAGTTATGGTAACCTTCAACTTAATATATCTCGTAGTTCATAAAGGCCTAAGTCGTGCGAGTTCCGTAATATTAGGTGTTATTGTAATGAACACAAACAAAAAATCTGTGAAATCTAAAAGATTATAGCAGTTTTTTACTCAATAAAAGATGACTTCATATTTTGGTACTTGTTCTTATTATGTGCTAATTAAACTAATTTTATCCTATTAATATTATAAATGCGAAAGTTTGTATGTTTGTGTGCTTATTACTCCTCCACGCAATAACTGCTAAACCAATTTTTACATAATTTGGCACATATAGAGGGTAACTCAGATTAACACATAGGATAGTTTTAACTCCAAAAAAATGTACTTGTGGAACCATTAACTACGCGGGAACAGCTAGTTTCACATAAACTAGTATAATTTATTACATATAAACGCAAAAATAAAATTTATTATCATTTTGGTGTAATAACTTTAAATCCAATTAAGGTTTTAACCCGCTTATTATTAGTTATGATCAGTCACTATTGAACCTCATATTCCTGCCAATTCGAATTTTAAACCGGATTTGTGTCATTTTGCCCTGTTGAATGCATAATATAAAAAATATAAAAAAAAATTGACTAATTCTTTTTTTGCTGCATTAGTGATTGTCAGGCAACAACAGAATACACACTTGAAACTTAAAACAAAGAAAGGTTTAAATAATTTTGTTTGTATTTAAGTACAGATTTTTGCATATCTTCTAACATTAATTCAGTTCCAGTTGTTCACGGTGTCTTTTAAATTGACGAATGTATTCAAATTTGGGCTCAGCTAAAATTAAATATAAACTTTAAATGAGTCTAAATAAAATTCAGTACTAAAAAGATGGAATTCCTGACCAAGTTCAAGCCATACTTTGTGTCCAATCGATTGCATTTGCTTTTCTTTAAAAATTTGTACAAAATTACATGAAATACTGCTGCGCACATGTAATTTCTTCCAAGTTTCGTACTTCCGGGTTTTTCTCGGGCTCCTTTGCAGAATATACCATCTGCCTTCCTACCAGGTAGCTTGTTAAAGGCGAGCATAAGCTTACCGTCACTATTACCGTGACATCGGTATACCTGTGAAAGTACAGTACTGCGAAGGTACAGCTATGACATTTTTGGAATAGATGACAAGTAAGCCAGCGGTTCACTTGATGTAAAATTATCTCAGCTGTCCACGAAAGGCTGTATGTAGCACCAGGGATCTCACTGTTGCATTACCATCATTTCGAAAATGTGTTTGAAAACACTGCCGCCAATAATGCAGTGCAGCGGTAGGTAAAAACGTCCTCAGAAATGCACAGTAAATAATCGTCGTACATTGTATGGGATAGTATGGGTAAAAATAAGAATTTTGGCGCGATGTCCGCATGTAGAATTTTGCAGCAGGTATTCATTGGAATAACTCCTCTGACCATACCCAAAGACAGATGCGATAGAAAGCGCTTATTGAGCCAACGTCTATGTGCAAAAAAGTCTAGCCGATTAGAAATACTTCGGTCGTCATTGTTTCAGCCACCCTATTCGATGCGGCCAAAATGAAGAAACTGATACTGCGGAGCCCCAGCCCCAGAGGTAAAACATTATTTCATTTGAGACCAAATTTACGCTTTATATAAAGGCGATGCTTATATTGTAAGCGATGGGCCAAACTGAAGCACTCTATCGTCCCACTTAGCAAATATAGATTTTTGGAGATCCGTTTGGCCTTGCCTTGCAGGTAGAGGATTCGATAAAAAAATATTTTGTCGAGGATCCCGATCATATTTTAGTCCCAAAAATTACGGGACTAAGTTTCATAAATCCCAGGATTTTCGGGATTTATAGTTTTCTTAAAAATATGAATACAAATGTACGTGAAACGAAACGTCCTTACTTTCATTTGAGGTTTTGACGGCCATCTTGTTTAAACTGCTGATTTTATTTGTATTTGCTGACGACCGGTACCACAGTGTTACTTCTATATGTCGCTTTACGTCGTGAAGTGTTGATATTTTTTGTTAATTGGTGATAATCAGCAATTTTAATAAAAAAAATACAATCATTCATATATCTGAGTAAATATGGATGAAAAATAACGAATGTTATTTTCTGAAGCTTTAAGGGGTTACGTTTATATCAAGACACAAGAAGGAATAAAAACACTCTTTAGCAAGTGGTTTATATTGTGTGCATACCAAAATATTCTTTTATTCACAGTTAAATATAAAGAAGAAAACAAAGTCATTATATAAAGAAAGTTTTTATGTCAATTATAAAAAAGATGAAAATGTTTCGTCATTGTGTAAAATATGAGTACCTATAGACATTGACCTCTTTAGCATATAGTCTTTTTTATCCGAACAAGTTTTAAGAAATTGATTTTTTTTGAGTTTATTGTAAATTCTGTGGTAAGTGTCTAGTCAGTTTATATGAAGAAGTATAATTTTATTAAGTTGATTTTGATATGTTTTAACTGCCTTTTTCTTACCTCTTTCTAGAAAGTACAATTCACCCATACAATCCCGGGATTATCCCGTTATCCCGGGATTATAAAAATCGATCGGGATCGAATCCTCTACTTGCAGGTGACAGGTGGTAGGTGACATGTGACGTCGTTCGAAACATCAGCGCTAAGAATTAAAATACTGGCTGTGGCTGTCAGGGAAATGTTCTCAAAACGAAGAGATACGGCGAAGAGGTAATAAAAAGATAAACTTCTTATTACACTAAAATTATGTAATCAAAGTAGGGGAACTTAGCCTACGGTAGTGTAGCCTTCGCACATACCTTATCGTCCCATATTAAAAAAAATACAACTAGTCTAGAATAGGTTCATGTGAACTGCCACGGGTGCTCCGTGGTGCGTTCGCAACAAGGACCTACATCGTGACCTCGATTTAGTGCAGCATTTCAAAGAACTATCGGAACGTTACTTTGAAAAAAAAAACGACTGCCCACCCGAATCCGGTGTTAGCACCCGCGTCTGACTTCACACCGGTGACGAAGACCTCTCTTGCTCCTGGCGGCTAAAGCCGAGCGACGAGCCGCCACTGCTCCACCATCAAGTCTACCCAGTAACCAGAACGCAGCACCAAGTCGAGGTACGGTCTCCGGGGGACAGCCCTTGTTGCTGGCGTTGTAGTTAACAGTCCAATTGCATTTAAATAATGATGTCACGGGCTGAGCACTCTGCTCGGCCCAGAAAGCTCGGTGAAGTTGTAAAAACCGCAAGGTTAGCAACAAATTAGTCAGTCAAAACAAACTCTTCTATAAACTGGCAAACTCCGGGTTCCTTAACAGGTTTTCTACGGTTTCTACTTTCTACAGGCCTAGGGGTTTACAAATGGGTTGATGAACTTTTTGGAAGCCGGCAACTTTGCCTGAGGTAATTTCCTGAGGTAACTTCATAATGTTTATTCACACGTCCTTCAAAAAAAGGATTATTCTCTTAGTCAAGTCAGTCATAGTGAGGTGGCTGAAAAGCAGCTGCAGCAAAACGTCAGGGCTGGTAACAGTTTTACTTATTTTCATCACTGTATCATCATCGCTTGTCATTATAAGATTTAGATTGATTGGTAGAGAGTAAGTTTGTTTTTAGTTTAAATTTTAAAATGAAATTTAAATTCAAAATTCAAATTCATGTTATATTTATTCACGTAGATCTCTGAATCAATATCTACATACGTAATTCTAAAAACTACCACCGGATCGAAAAGTGGCCACACACTGAAGAGATCCAGCAAAAGCAACTCAACGGGCTTGTCTTTTTTTTTTAGATATTTGTCACAAAAGTTTATAACAAATATTCAAGATAGCGATGTACCAGTAAAATCTGTATAGGGTATCCGGTATAGGATGATTGTCACTCACTATCAGTAGGAGGCTGTCACTCCGCAGTTTGGGTGTGATCGGTGGTTATACTCCCAGGAAGTTAGTTCCTTGGAGGAGATCTTTTGAAACCTTCTGGAGGTAGACGTGCGTAATTTAGAGATTAACGATCATTTGTTCGATAGCACACCTTTATCGTTTGGGGTGATGCCACTAGGAAATGAGTCTGCTTGTACCTATAACTGTTTTATATATTGACTTGTACTTGTGACGCATGTACTACAAAAAACCATTTGCTATTCCAAAATTTAATTATTCAGTTTAAACCATTGTCTTCTTAATTACCTACACAATATTCATACATTTTAATGACTCAGATTAATGATAGTATGAACAAGTATATGATTTGATAAGATACATAATAATTAATTTATTAGTCTTAATTAAAATCTATCTTGTAATTTTATCTATTTTATTTGTTTTTTATTGTTATGATATTGGAAGGTAAAAAAGCAGACGGATTTCCTGATGGTAAGGAGTTCACGCCGCTGCGGCAGTATGTAAGGCAGCCGGTAAACTTATTTTTATTTACCTTCCAATATCATAAAAAGAGAATTTAAAAAAATTGAAACGACAACTCTTTAACGTTGAATCTGGAATAGAACTCGTCTTATACCATACTAGATGTTCAAGCGAACTTCGTTCCACCCATTCAGTTGGTATGGGAAAAATTTAAAATGGGGTTTTTATAGTTTCCTCGCACTGAAGCGGGATGAAAAGTATCATTGTGCATTTCCCTGGTTTTAAAATACCTCATCACCAATTTTCAGATGAATAGATTCTCTCGTTTATGAACAGTGTAACTATTTAACACGACTTTCTTTAATACATACATATATACACTTCTGTCGTGTGTTTTACAGAATACACTTAAAAAATAGAAAGTGAACATATTTTTCACATACCTAATTGTTTATCGTCCATTGTGTCTGTGACTTCTGTGTAGTATAGATCTGCCTGGCAGCTGGTAAGAAGCAGGCATGGGTCATTAGTAATAAAACGGCTGTCCATCAACCTGCCTCAGAGAACCATCTTCTTTCCTATTATTGACTAGTCAATAACAATATCAGATAGCAATTAGGCTTAACAGCTCTGCCATAAGACAGTGACGCACTAAGTAGAATATCTACGGTGTTTATAGTCCGTAGATATCTGTTATCATCAGGAGAGTTGTGTATTTGTTCGCTATCTTTTCACATACAAACCACATTCTAGTTCCAAGTCCACGGTGCTCTATCAAAATGCTTACTACCGTACCTACCACAAAAAAGTTTACACCCATGTTTAACTAAACACTATCTAAAATTATTATCCAATCAGTAATATGCTCCACGTGTACGACGTTGCAACTGCAACATGCTATTAGTTGAGATTTTTTTTAGTTTAGACGGTATGAGGAAAACATGTGTTCGACGAGTGTTTAAATTATTTTGTGGCAGGACGGTTATATGTTGGCGAAACAATACTAGGCGCCTGCAATACTAAGAATAGCAAAGTATCATTGTGCGTCAACCGATTATTGCTTGGATTTATTTACTCCTACTACATACAAAATCCAAAAAAATAAAGACGGTCCGGTTTCAGAATTGACTTCTTGAGGACACGGGCTCGATCCCCGGTTCGGGAAAAAAAACTATAGATGTTTATTTTTAATTTTATATTACAAAATAACGTTGCCCGGGATGGCTATGGATATGGTTAATTCAAACAGAAAAAGGAAACACGAAGACATTTTTTTAAAAATATCTTCACGCCCTAATCTCTGAAAGGGCAGAGGCAAAACCAGGGCATCCGCTACAAGTCGAAGACACTAAGTCCCACAATATAATAGGCGGCAAACCTATCGCTAACCAGGCACATATCCAATCCCGCACAACGTTATTTTTATTAGAAAATTGAAAATACGCATTTTCTAGTTTTTCAGTTGTCTGGCCGAGGATCGAATCCGGTACCAAGTTTGGCGCCGAACTACTAGACCACAGAAGGGATTAGATATTTGAGATAAGTTGTTGATGTAGGTAACTCTTGATCTCATATATTTAGTATTGAGCGCAGGTATCTAATTATGTCGGTATTGTGTTTTTTTCCATGGGCTTGACAAGAATGTGGGTGTGCTGTAGAATATAATTATATGTATAAACATGTATCATTATATGTATGTAGTTTTAAATCACTCATCAAGTATTTAAGATAACTGTAAAGAGGCTGATTTTTCAGCACACGAGTTGTCAAAACAGATGCTGTTAAACCATATCCGGTAGCGTAAAACAGGATGCCCAAATGCTACTTTGTTTGTTACACTTTAACGCGAAAACCATTAAACCAATCATCACTAAACTTTGTACTATATTATTCTTGAAGGTATGAAAATTGGCAAATTATCCTATTTAAATTAAGCTAGTTGATTTATTTTAATGAATAACCAGGCCCGGAAATTCAGACATCGATGTTAATCATACAAATGTCGGTCCCCGTCGGGAATTGAATCCACGCCTCGTGGTTAGTCGGTAGAGTTAGGCACGTATGTTAGCCCCTCAGGCAATGAGGTGGTCAATTTAAGGCCATCAGGATTTCATTACGACCATCAAAATTCTTCGTGCTGGTTTTTATCCCCTTCAATGAATATGGAATAATTAGGTATGTTGGTATAATAACGTGACCGACAGTACCCAAGTGATAGAGTTCTTCGAACATTCACTCAATTAGTATCAACACTTAATACTCTCTGCTTGTCAGTAAGAGATTTGGCGTGAAGATATTTATGTACGAAAAAACCAAAGCTCTTTGCTCATCTTCTATTGTTTCGTAATCAATGTTGAAGTAATCTGTAACCGAATGTAACAAACTTTTTGAATTTTTCTTTGTCGATACGAAATACGTAATAAAAGCTTTTAAGTCACTTCAAACGAAGAAAACGTCAGACTTGTGGGGACATTCTGTTAAAACGGTTGCATCAATAATTTATGATATTGTACCACATTTGGCCATTATATTTAACTGCTGCATATCGAATGGTATATTTTCTGATCTAATGAAACAAAGCAAGGTAGAGCCTTTATTTAAATCGGGTAACACTTCTGACCCTACGAATTTTCGACCTATTTCGGTTCTGTCTGCATTTAGTAAAATATTTAAAAATTAGTACTTAACCAGATGTTAAATCACTTTAATGTATAAAAGTTGTTACATAATATGCAGTTTGGATTTATCAAAGTTTGCTCAACCGTAGATAAAGGCGTGGAATTATTAAAAAAATGTATTTGAAGCCTGGCAGAACTCGTATGATGTATTAAGTGTATTCTGTGGCTGTGGTGATATATCTCTCTAAGGCTTTCGACTGTGTTTAGCATGATACTTTGATCACGAATTTGCGCCAATAAGGAATACGGAACCAAGTTCATGATCTCAAGTATGAGACTTGAACAATACAGTTCAGGGAGTTATAGTAAATGGTAAAACTTCTTCGGGTCTTGCGGTTACGATTGGGGTACCACAAGGCTCATTCGTGGTCCATTTTTGTTTCTTGTGCATATAAGACTTACCTTATTACATAAGGGGTATCCACGATATTGTATTGTTCGCGGATGACACTTCACTTTTATTTAAATAGAAGAGACAATTAGATAAGTATGACGAATTGAACAATGCGATATCCAAATTTGTATATTGGTTCACAGCTAACAATCTTCTTCTAAATGGTAATAAAACAAAGTGTTTTTGATTTTCAATGCCCAATGTTAGGCTAGTAGATACAAATGTACAACTGATCGGATCTAAACTTCTGATTCTGATTCTGTTTGAGTATGGTACATCAACACAAAGTAACGTTATAACGTATACGTCATTCTTGGATTCGGAGAATAGAACTAAACTACGCTACCAGTCTCAGGTTAGAAACGCAGCATTAAAAGGTACCTGTATTTTTTTTATTGAGAACATGTATTTCTAACATTAAAATGCATGTTTAAGATCTTAAAAGTAAAGTTCTACCTTACGCCATGTTCCTTAAGGGTGACGAGAGTAATTTTGAGATTGTCTAGTGTCAAGTGACAAGATCTTTGTAGATCTGCAAGCTAGCTACCTAAAAATAGAGACAATTAGATAAGTATGACGAATTGAACAATGCGATATCCAAAGTTGTATATTTGTTCACAGTTAACAATCTTCTTCTTAATGGTAATAAAACAGAATAATATTTAAAAAAAAACTGAAAACAGGGAAAATATTAAGCATCCTTAGTATTCAACACTATACTAGAGTTTTGGTGCCATCAAGTAAAACGATGGTGGCCGTATTTTGAGAAAAGAAGTTTAACAAAAAACTTTTAAAAAAAGTAAATTTTGTGCAGTTAATATTGTGCTCTACAAGAGAAGTATTGTGTATTTCCTCGTTGCCGCCAAATCTCACTTTATGAGCTTGAACAAGGAGGCCACTGCTTTACTCAAGACACTGGCGTCATTTCCTATGACGACTTATTGTAGTTTTGAATAACATAAGCCTAATTTTTGCTAAATCGGGTAACTTCATGCAAACTTAAACTTGACTAATGGCAAATGCTGATGCTACCGCTAAAAAATAAAAAAAATACACTACACTAAGTATAGTGAGTGGATCTCGATTTTTGTAAACATTAAGTTCTTTAGAATTAGTATAAAAATACTCGACAAAAACTGTTGACAAAAAAAGAGTCGTGTTTTTTCTTCAAACTTGAGTTCTTCATAACTGGCTTTATTGTTGATATTATTTAATTTACGAAATCAAATTTCAAGAAGTAATTACTGTTGTATAAATATTTGTTAATGCGTAAAACATAATAGTCTAACTAAGATTCCGCAGATTTATTATTACTGACAGATAACCAAGTTTGTAAGGAGGTGCCTTACTATTTCATGAATTTAATATCGTATTCATCATAAAATATAGAAATGAACACACACACACACACACGCACACGCACACACACACACACGCACACGCACGCGCACGCGCGCGTGCTCGCCGTGACTACGCGCGCGTATTAAATTTGTGTAGCTCTCTTGGGAACTGGTTTATAAAAAGGTAAAAAGTTGTTTAAAATATTCTGACGCGCGTATCCCAGATGAAGGAGTTCCAGATGAAAAAGTTCCAGATAGAAGCAGTCCGTAACCAGAGGTACAACCATTAATTAACCATTATTCAATCCTAGGTAACATTGTTTTTATTAGAAAATTGAAAAAAATAACACATTTTCACATTCACACTTTGAATCCGGGAGTGAATTGAGACTTTGGAGACTTGATTTGTAAAAAAAGTAAAACAGAAGTAGCCTTTGTCTCTGTATCCACACAACATGTATCTACTGGCTGTTTTTGGCCGCTTCTTAAAGTAACATAGCTCTCCCAAAGTAAGCAAGTTCATATTATCTATTTCTTAGCCAAAATAAATAATGATCGCATTAGTCCTTTTAATATGCAAACGGAGTTTACAAATGAACACAGTTGCGCAATGATAATATTTGTTGGGATTGTTTTCATTTCTCATCAAGGATTTCTAAAATTAATAGGTATGTTAATATCTTTTATCTTTTATAAAAACAACATAGTTTAGATATGTTGTTTTTATAAACAATTTAAGAAGCAAAATTACTCGTTTCGTAATCTTTAAAATATTTTTGATGGATTACCACCACAATTACGTCTGTAAACACTTTATAAAACTGATAAAGTACGGTTTTTCTACATAAATTCTTGACTTAAACGTATCGCGTGTTTTCTCGATGCCGCTAAATATCCTTCTTTATTACTTTAGACCCAAAATTGACTGAATATGATGACATATGACTTATTTTATATGGTTATCGAAAGTGGGAAGTTGTTTACGCCCAAGACCCCAAATATATCCAAGTTCACACTATACACATACCACTAAACTGTTTTATTGGCACCAGCAATACACAAACTACTAAATACTCAATGTACATGTCGCTTCGCAACCGAAGCATATTCTAAATGATTCGTTTGCACTCGAAGAAGTTCGATCACAACTATCGTGCACGCATTTTTTTTAATAGCTAATGTCGCTAACCATCTCGGTTTCTACAACTTCCCCGATCTTTGTGAGCCGAATAGAGTGCTCAGTCTTAGACATCATTATTTAGGCAGATTGGGCTGTTTATAAACTAGATATTTTGATAGTTTCATCACATTTATATTATTTTTATCTTACATACATACATGCCATGTCTTGATGCCAAGTCCCTTACACTAAAACTATTACTTTTCTCATTTTTTCAACATTTTATTTCTATCCCCCTCTTTCTCGGATCTTACTTGCTGCTTGCTGACCGCATTCGTATCACCACAGATTTTTTGTAGCGCTCTCATGTCGACCGCATCGGTCCTTCTCTCATGCTTTTTCTGACGTATCCAATTCTAACTTCCATACAACAACGTTGGGATAAGCATAGAATTATACAAATTGAGTCTAGCACTCAAAACCTCGGTTTGAAAAGCATACCCAGCTCTCCGTTCAATATCCGTGGTGTACCTTCCATCCCTGCTAAAAGCACAATCAGGATATGCATTTTCATTCTCGTGCTCCAATACTACATTATCAACTAAAACTATCCGTTCTGGCTTCATGTTTTTCAAATACCATTACTTTGATTTTTATCGCATTCAAATATAAGCTTCTTTCTTTATAACCACCTTCCATAACTGAGACCAGTGTTTGCAGCTCAGATGCTGTAGAGCCTGAAAGTACAGCATCATCTTCATACAGCGAGTGAAACCACTTGTTCTAGCACTACATTATCTACAAAAAAAAAACTCTTACATCAACACAAACACAAAATATAATTTACACATTAAAATTAATAATTGCTCATGTAACGCTTAACACGAGCATAGGATTTGAAAAAATAAAAAAATAAATTGCTCTTGAATGTTACAAAAAAATAATTCGAGTGGCATTGCAAAATTGTTGTTTTGACATTTTAATAAAATCATTAAAGAATACTCAACTTAGATACAACCACAGATGTAGACAGAGATGCACGCATAATACAACAATATAACACCGAAAACTATAACTTTACTTAAATTACATGTTTATAAGTTTACACTACATATAATATGTTGCATTTCGTTCGGTTTGAACAGAAAAAAACCGTTCGGTTACAATTTAAATGTGCATACCTGTTCTTAGACTAAAGAATTTATCACAGATTACAACTGAGATAATGTACTAAAAACACCTCATATACGGGCTATGTTGCCGTTGTACAGAATATTTTTATAGAATTAACACACATTTAAAAATTGTTACTGACGTATTTCACTCATTGGCTGATGCAGTTTTTTCCCTTTAAAAATCCCATCACCCGTAAGGCAGTAATTTTTTCCGTTTTCAATGTATCCTAATCCATCAGATATGACGGAAACCGTTAAGTTGGCAACACTATATATATTATAAGTCATAAATTTGACGTCTCTCTCTCTCTCTCTCTCTCTCTCTCTCTCTCTCTCTCTCTCTCTCTCTCTCTCTCTCTCTCTGTGTGTGTGTGTGTGTGTGTGTGTGTGTGTGTGTGTGTGTGTGTATGTGTGTGTGTGTAATGTGTGTTTGTGTGTGCGTGTGTGTGTCTTTTCGTATCGTAGCTTTTCAGTGACAGATATTATTTTTTTTTTGTTTTGAAAGCTAACGCGATCGAGATGGTTCTTAGCAATAGTTTATGGAAATCAGGGGCCTGATTATGTATCTCAGTTACCAACTAAAATGGAAAAGTGTACATCAAATTGCTGTTAAATGACGTGTTTTATATTTGCTATCTCCAGTGAACAACAGAAATGCAATAGAGATAGCAAACACAAATGACGTCATTTGATGTACACTTTTTGTGTTGGCAACTGAGTTACATAATCAGAATCCTGTTCTGGAGTCCAAAACCATCTAGTTAGAACTCATTCGATTTGCCTTAACTGGATCTATTCATATTTTCTGATGACGATAACTAATTAATTGATAGTTTTAATGTAAGATGGCTGATGGAGCATAATTTTAAACTCACTTTATTATGTTTCGAAATCTTTGCAGTTCTTCTATAGCTCATCATAGAAAAGAGATGTTGTAAGTTTGACTTGTGTGTATGTGCGTTTGTCAATGGCATTGTAACTCCCAAACGATTGTTATGCTTTATTACCACCCCCGACGTAAAATAAGGGGTTTTACTAAACCTTGACGGAAAACGAAAAGTCTCTGGCAATAACTTTTGAACGGTTTGCCCGAAGGATGCGGGTATTTTGTTTTAAGCTGACATAATCGACATGATTCTTTGCTATGTCACATCTGCGATTAGTAAATATATTGTCTTTGGTTACATATAAATTTTGTAGGCGGCTCATTGAAAATCTTTAATTTTAAGATTATTTCTCCTTTCTCTTCTTTGATTTGAGGGACAGATGGATAGACGAATACATCGAAAGGATTTCATTTTTTGTCATTTAGCTACGAAACTCTAAAATATCAGTATATTGTTTTTAAGTTGAATTAAAGTAGCTTCAATAATAAAATAAAATATTGTATATAAATTAAAATATTAAAAAATACTAGCTTCTTAACTTTACTAAGTAATAATTAAAATGAATTAAAATTGATTCATAAAAACTTGCGATTTGCTTTTGATTTTCCTCAACAATTTACGAAATCCGCAGGCGTGACGATTATTATAGATTGTAGTATAGAAATATATTTATAAACAACAATTAATGATCTAAACTTACCTGATTTGCCACCCAAAATGCAGTGTTTTAGCGTAACACAAAAAAATGTGTTCCTTGCATGGTTATATAGGTTGTCATTAAAGAAAAGAAAGAAACGCTATAGCTATGCACACTGTGCGTTATTGATAAAGATCTATGTTGTTAAAAAACCGTAACATCAAAACATAAGTTGACCACCTCGTTGGTCGAGTGGCTAGGGTACACGCCTAACTAAACCGATCAACCGCGAGGCTCGGGTTTAATCCCGGGGCGGGGTCAGGCAGTTGTGGAATGAATATTTAGATGTCTGCATTTCTGGGTCTGGGTGTTTATTAAATTTGTTCTGGTATCTATTTAAGTATTTTTTTGGACATGGGGCACACTAAAAGTTTTGCACTTCTAGCTAATCGGAACTTTTTGAATTACGAATGTTATATTTTTAAAACGTTGCAACCTTCTTAGTCAAAAAAAAGCAATTGGTGGGAAATAATCTGTCAATTGTTTTTTTTTTCACACATCAAAGTTTTACTTACGCAACGAAAATGAAATTAAGTCAAATAGATTTTAGAGCGATGATTTTTTATGATTTTGAAAGTTTCCTTTATCCACAAGACTGTGCCGCTCGTCTTCAAAACGCTATTGGGAGAGAAGCACCTTGTTTGCTGAATTTGAGAGAGGCCAAGTTCTTTTACATGCCGAATTGTAAAGAGCGGCCTTCAACTGCCGTCAACGAAAATAATGTGACAACTGTTAAGCGGTTAATTGAATAAAAATCCCCGGATTACCTATGAGACAATTCGAGGACTATTGGGGATTGGTATGAGCCAAATTTAGAAAATTTTACACGAAGAATTGAAAATTAGGAAACTTTGTTGTCGTTGGATCCACCATGACAGCGGAGCAGAAGCGGGCTTGTATGGAATGGTGCTCACAGATGCTACTGAAGTACGACCACGGACATTATAGTGCTGATTATGACATTTTCTCAGGAGACGAAACGTGAATTTATTGTTTAAACCCGAAAAAATAGCAATCTCGTGAATGAAACGAATCTCGAAAATGAGAACAGGCCAATAAAAGTGAAACAGGTGAGAAACGTTGGTAAAAAAATGATTGTATTTTTTTTCTTACAGGTCCCATCTGTACCTTTTCACTTGCAGATCAAAAAAGTGTTAATGCCGAGTGGTATTCTACCGTTTGTTTACCCAGGGTGTCAGAAAAATTTCGTGAAAAACTACCCAAATGCCGCTATCTTCTACACCATGATAACGCTTCTTCACACACGGCGAACAAAGCAAATTGATTTTTAGCTTCTGAAAAAGTACATTTCGTCACTTATCCTGCGCATAACCCCGACCTAGCACCCTGAGATTTCTGTATTTTCCCCAAAATCAAAGATTTGATGAGAGGTTTTACTTTTACCAACTCCGAAGAGGCAGTGATAGCGTTCAATCAGCAAGTAGAAAACATGCCTTCATGTCTGTGGTCCTCTTGTTTTAAAAAATGGTTTGGTCTCATGAAAAAATGTTTAAAATGTGAAGGAGATTGTTTTGGAAAGCAATAGATATAATATTTTGGTCATAACATGTTGCTTTTTTCAGTTACGCAAAACTTATAGTGTGACCTACGTATTAGCATCGTTGACAAACACCCATAACATAATCATATAATTTTCTTACTTTGAGATAAGATTCAATTTCTGTGACTTGTCCAGAAATATTTGTTTATTTATTTATAAGTTTCGTGTGTGTTTTGTCAAAACAAATATCATATTTTATCTTTGAATGTAGTGATTTGGCACGAAATATAAACAGGTTTTGGCAACACATGGTCTAAAACCTATATACTGACTAGCAAGTAGTAGCACGCCCCGGCTTCACACGGGTGGACATATTTCTATTTTTTCCTAGAAGTAATGTAGCCTATGCTCATCAGGGATAATGTCCTACGAGAATCATGCAAAGTAGTGTCGTATTGTTAGAGTTAAAGACTATTTATTAGTAAGTAACAGACACATTAATTATAATATTTCTCCCGTGCTTGGTGCTCACAATTTTTTAAATAACTTGCTGACGAATACTCTAACCGTTTTAGTTTACCAAGAATTCAAATCATATTAGAAACATGAAAATAATCTGCTAAGACAACTCATTGATGAAGTATTATATTGAAATTTGTAGTTATAGGACAAAACTGTCAGCGGAATCGATAAGACAGCGTAACCAAGCATAAAACCGGTTCCCACCAACCGCAGTCGCATTCACGGGCTTGTGACATCACGACTCGTACTATACCTACATTCTCGTACTATAGCGTGACAACTAGTGAATTTTTGCGGACTGCTTCAATTTTTTTAACAACAACAGCGAACAAGCACACGACTCTCCTGATGGTTAAAGATAACCGTGGCCTATAGACACCATAGATATTACAGGTGCGTCGCTATCCTGTGGCCGGGATGTTAAGCCTATTGTGCAAGCTTACCGGCTACCCGACCCACCGGGCCAGAACACGACAGAGCCTTTATGGCGGCAGGAGTATGTGGGGCGATGAATCCTTACCTGGGCAAGTTGCTGCACAGCACTCTTCCGACAGTGGTCTTGTTGGTTGGCTATATTTTAATCTGTGCTCGCCTCTTATGAGCTGCCTGGCAGAGAAGCAGATAGTCAATTCTAATCAAGGCCTCGAGCAAAAGTAAGTTTACTGACGTTATTGCTGTAGAAATAGGTAAGACTGAGGTGCCAATCCGGTACCTAGTAGGATGTCACGATGTTAGAGACGGTATGCCAATGCTCACCTTTTACAAGCTGCCTGACAGTAAGGCAGATGGTGTATTCTGCAACGGAGCCCGGATAAACACGGGGAAAAACAAAAACAAATATTGATTTTACATATACCTAAATAGATAATATCGTTGTCTATGCTCATTTTCGAATAAATTTATAGTGACACGTGAGTGAGTATAGTTATGCCCATAGTATGCCAATGTTGGCATATTTTGTTTCAAAGTTTAGAGTACCTACATAAATTGTCAAAACCAGTTTGGCGCAACATTTATTTATAAAAAAAATAGAAGTTTTGACGCCATCGTGAATGAAGGTCGCAATTTTTTTTTATTATTATTGAATTTCATGTTTATATTGAGTGAAATTGGTTAATTTAGGTGGGAATTAGATTAATTTTGTTCAGTGAAAGTGCACAAATGAAATAATCGTGAAGAAATTAGTATATCGTCTACTTACTCGCTGCCGTCAAATCTCCTAGATGAGCTTGAGTAACAAAGCCACCGCTTTACTCAAGACTCTGACCTGACATGGCTTTGTACATAGTGACTTATGACTGTAGAAGAATTAACTAATTAACTAACTTGATATTGGCAAAGTAGTCGTGAAAAACGATCGAAAGCAATATTTATAAAAGAAGAAGAAGTATATAAAAAAATAAATGTATTAAGTTTGCTAAGTTTTTTATTCATAAAAATAATAAATTTGCTTTAAATCTGAATGCCTTTAGACTTACTTTCAAAATGAAAGGGTTATACCTTGTCACCATGTTATTTAACAGACTCTGTTTCTTGTCTGTCAAGTGTCTTGTGTCACTTATGTCAAACTTCATACAAAATTCAGGTTTGCTATACATATATCTATGGAAGATCCGCCTTTTATTACGTAGTATTTATATACTCTTTGGTCAAAACCATAGTTGAGTTTTGGATAAGTGCAATTGCATAAATAAATACCAGATCTTTTGTGTAATTAATACTCAGTGAAAGTAATTTGATATGATTTCGTTTTGTAGCTTGCAGTGTAAATTGAAAAAGGTCAAACATTATCTTCTGTAAATTTATCCCAAATTTCTTCGATTCGCTAACTTAAAAGAAATATCTTTTGAAATTTTGTATGTAATAATCTTTGATTGCATGTTTATAATATCTTATAAAATATGTAAGCATATAAAACGATTCCTTTGTAAACAATATATTAGTTTCTATGCTAGATTCGGTTAGTGCTGTGGTATAAATAAGTGGACTCGAGTATTGTAATGAGTTGGTACCCATTACTATACTTGCGTGTACTAGTTGTTAAATGAAAAATCCTTGTTGTTATAATCTAAAATTAAATTTATTTCACAGAATACTACAGTTCTGGTTTTCAAGCATAGAGTTTTGCTTTTAAATCGTCTATAGATAAAGATTTCATATATTTATTGATGTTGCTAAATACCAATTTTAAAGCTGATTCAATAACGGCTTCATCAAGAAATTCTGAAAGCAGCTTCCAATTTTCATGGGCAAAGTCATGTACTGCATCCGCTGAAATATATTTACACATTTTTTAAACACTTTTACTTTACTACAACATAAAGAATGCCGCTCATCACAATTCACTTATAACAGCCATTTTTTTACATCATCTTCAAAGCATTACGACAAAACATAAATAAATTTGCACAGAAGGAATACCAAATGCGAATTTCTTTACTTAAGTAGGAATAAATAAATAAATATCCCTGGATAAATTTCACAAATTGGATCTAACGACATAGTGACCAAATGTTTATTAATTAATAAAATAATTAATATTAAACTTTTAAAATGAAATCAATTGGAAGTCTATATGTGGTCTGATAAGACTGGCGTTATTCCTGAGACGAAATTTGGGATGTCTAATACTCAAATAGATTTAAGATACTTTAGAAAAATGTTGTGTTTTAATTTTATTATTTTGGCAATCGATTAGGGTAGGACTGCGATGGTCCCATCGCCTGCTATTAGATTGCTATCAGATCAAGTAGTTTAGGTTACTTAATCATTTCACTAATGTTTTCTGCATTAGGCTGGTGAGGTCCTGAATCCTTTCACATTTCATCGTCTTGCTTTATTCCTCGCTATTGCTTTGGTACTCGCAATTTACGTGTTTGTTTTGGAAACTAATACAGTAGTGCAGACAAAGATTATTACTCTTTAATGAATTAAAAATCTTGAGACGTCTGTACAATCAGGACATCTAATCTCTAGTGTGATATTTCTTAATATAAAAATTAAATTGGGTTTGGTGTCATCCAAGTGTTTTAAATGCAAACATTACAAAAAGATATTGCTTACTATGAATTTCGTACAGAAACAGACTGTGATTTTATATTCCGTATTTATATCTTTCGTATTTTTCACTAAACTTAATTTCGTACCTATATAATACGAAAATATCACATTTTGGATATTTCAGTTTATTAATTATTAGTTTTTATATTACTACCTAGGTTAGATACCTAGACTGAGGTGTCTGTCTTTTGTCCCAGTTGTTATGTCACCAGGCAACACTCAGTCAATAACAGTTCAACTTCCATACGGTCACACATACATTGTGCGACCAACTTATGTATCCAGTAAACGTCACAACTAGTGTAACGTTTCAAATTTCTGATTAAACAGTTTACCTAGAAAGTAACGATAATAGTAACAAAATAATACAAAATGTAGGTAGTTGTAAAAAATATTATTAGTGCTCTCTGCTGAACTGACAGCGAAACTGACAGCGAAATGACGTTTCAAGATATAGTTTAGTTCATGTTTAGTTCCGATTTGGATTACTGAGAAGATATGTTAGAGCTAAGTAATATGCGAAGTATTTATCATTTTTTTAATTGATACTTTATACACGTACCAGTATGTTTAAACAAGTTAAGTGGTATACTTACACAATTCTTTATTTCCATCAAAAAGATTTTTGAAGTCAAATTCGAGAGGTGCTTCGGCTTTTGCTTTCAATTTGAAGTTTTTAACAGCTAAGTGACTTTTTCCATCTTCACCTTCTACAACTTTTAGTTCAGCATCAACCCCGATATAATATTTTCCTGTTTAAAGAACAACACAATCTAATCAACTTGATAATATTCTTAACAAAAGTCTTTTTTTAAACAGAAAGGTGCTATAAGTCTGACGTGTCTATATCTGTATGTGGCTTCATAACTTTTTAATGGATAGATCGATGATTTCAATGCTTTTTTTTGTTTGAAAGCAACATGATCGAGATGGTGTTTAGCCACTTCACTTAAATTTTGTCGGAGAATATTTTTAATTATTTCTCTTTTTATTCTGCACAAAAGATAAGTGTGACCATATTTTATTGAATCAGACATTACTTTGCGAAAATCCATAGTGACAGGTTTTGGAAAGGGTAGAAACTTCTTAACTCGCGTCAGGACACGTGTCTTGAAATTTTGTAAGACGAAAATTCGTAAGACGGCGCAGGGCGCTTGCACGAATGTTCATGTGGTCATGTTTGTGTACGATAGCTCAATGAATATTGTATTCTACCACATAAATGATAGTACTTTTATACTGATAATTAAAGCAATTCGTGCAAAATTATTCCCTAACCATTCCAAAATATCAAAAATGCACAACGTTAATATTCAAGTTTTCACTTCTGCCGGCACTCTCGGAGTGCAACCCGTCATTTTCTTCTATATTGTTTCTAAACACTAAGTGAAATCTTTTCTTCCAATCATGAGTGATGCTATAGATTCATTTTAGCTAAAATAAAAGTCGCGTTAGTTATACGATCTATAACTCAAGAACGGCTGAACCGATTTGACAAAAATTGATAGATAGCTAAAAACCAGGAAATAGACAAATTATATTTTTTTATTTGTAAGCAACATAATCGAGATGATGTTTAGCTACCTCACTTAAAGTTTGTCGGAGAGTAGTTTTAATTATAGGATTATTCTGCACAAAAAAATAAGATAGTGTGACCATATTTTGTTGAATCAGGTAGTACTTTGCAAAAATCCATTTTGTCAGATTTATATAATGAGCCTTTATTTTGCTAATTCCGCATAAGGAGTGTAACTGTTGTGTCGAGAAGTCTTTCAAATGACACATAATGTGACAACCCTAAATAACGTTCCCATCGCCCATCACCCCGACTAGACTACGAATACAGTAAGAGTTAGGGAAACAATATATATTGTCATGTCCTTGGCACGTGACAACCCTACCTAAAGTTCCCACCACCCATCACCGCGACCAGATCACGAGTTGAGTCCGAACTTACGAAATAAACAACTTGTCACGTTCTTCGCCAGCTTTGTCGAAGAACTCACCACAAAGAACACCAAATCGCACTCGACATACGTTTCGCCTCGACGCCAAGGCGTCTTCAGGAAATCGACCGCACCGTACAAACCACGTCAACCGAGTCTACTCGTTTCATCGAGTTTTTATCTTATTGAAAATATTTTAATAAACAGATAAATCGATAGCGCTCTTGCCGCGGCAAGTGTGTATTAACACAATTTACGATTTAGTTTTGTTTAAGTTGTAAGAGATATCTGCTTATGTAACTGAGATAGTAAAACAATTAATATTAAAAAAAAACAAATTTAAAATAAACGAAATATTATCGCACTTTAACTATCATCGACGTCTAGCTTTTTAACGGCGATAGCTGTATAAGTTGTACTAATTTTTGTGTATTATTATTATTTTATTATTAATAATTTTCCATTTTTACGTTTTCAGGTACATACTTCGAATCCATAGTAAAAATATCGCGATCTTAATTCCAAAAAATATGGTAAACAAGTGTATATTAAATATTCACTATTTACAGTATTTTTTGTAATTAAGTAGTAAATCACCTGCAACAATAGTGTAATCTCCATTCCCTTTTACAGGTATAGTGATCAATTGTCCATCTATCTCATAATCTCCGTCGTGGGCAAGTCGCTCGCATTTCGCATCAAAGCTTAATGATGTTGTGGCTAAACTTATTCTGAAAAAGTACAGAACACATTATGTTACAGGGCTATATTTAAAACATCGTTGGCCAAATTTTAATAAAGAACTTATGGTTAAAACGAAAGTACGTTCAAAACATTGATGTTTATTAGAAGTAAATGTTAAAATTGTTTAATTTTTAATTCTATAAATATTCATTTAAAATAGTCCTTAAAAATACTTCTATTGTAGTCATCCTTTGTCGTTCCAAGTATGAATCATGACGTCACTAGCCTGAAAATGCTCAAAAATATCAATTTATGTGTAATTTTATGGAAGTGTCTCGTACCGTAATATTGGAAGTCTTGTTTGTAATTTTGACCTTATCAGGCTTATCTTTCAGACTTCGAATCGAATACAATTTGTGACGAAAAAAGTAGTGTAGTAATACTTTATTCGTAACTTATACCCACTTAAGCTAATAAGATAAAATCAAATTTGTAAATAAGTAACAAAATTAAAACATAACAGTTTTAAAACATAAATTAGTACTAGGATATCTTTTGTTACTAAACAGCCTTTAGTGGCAGACTCAACACTTCCTTATTTTTTTTATATAACACAAATGCAATATGTTAACACATTAAGTAGGGAACAATATTAATAAAGGATTAGAGGACCTTGCGCTTGCCAACATGATACACCTACATTATATAATTAAATTTAATATAGGGTAGTTATAACCGGATTCTAATAATTCAGATTCGAATCCCGGGTCGGCCAACAAAAAGAAAATTGGATTTTTCCAATTTTCTAATAAAAAATGTTGGTCGGGATTGGAATTGTGCCCGGTTGGCGATAGGCTTGCCACCTATCACATTGTGGGACTTAGTATCTTCGGCTAGTCGTGGGTGCCTTGGTTGTACCTCTGCCTACCTCTTCGGGGATATGGGCGTGAAGATAGTTTTTTTTTAATATAGGGTAGTTATAACCGGATTCTAATAATATACTCTAGTAAGATAAGTTCAACATTTAGCAACTAACTAAATAACTCCTATAAATAATCTAAGCATATTTAATGTAATGTAAATATAAAATGTAAAATGAAATGAAAAAAAATGTTGATGTATATTGTGACAGTAGTACAAAAAGTGAATATGTCATTAGTCAAAATCTCAAACCTATCTAGCTGCATTATGATGTGGGTATCAATTGTATTACATACATATCTACATACTCATTTTAGCTCAGTATATTCGTAAATGTGTGCATGTTTGCATAATTGGGTGCATGTGTATGTGCCTGTTTGAAAAAAGAATTTACATACTTAACGTTACTAATTGTACACGTCTTGTAGCCCGTAACGGTAACATTTTTTAATTTAAAATTCAGTATAGCGTAACTTCCTTCAACAAGTTCGTCATGTAGTGGGTCGGAACTCTCTATACCCAAGGATGGAATGCCCGGCATAACATCTTGATACAGGCCGTTCACCAACTCGTCTAAACATTCCTGGTAATTGTCTTTACATGATCTACCTAAAATGTTACAATACATTTCAAATTATAATACACAATTTTTCCCCATGTTGGTACGGGCTCCTTCGCAGAATATACCATATTTCTTCCTATCAGGCAGCTCGTAAAAGGCGAGCACAGGCTTACCGTCACTAGCACCATGACATCTGACTAGGTAGTAGAGGCTCGCAGCAACTCGTCCGGATTGGTACCACCGCCTTACTTATTCCTGCCGCTATAATGTCATGACATGTTCCGGTATGGAGGGTAAGGTAGCCGGTAAAATTACCTTTGCTGGAGGCCTAGCATCCCGGCCTCAGGTTGGCAACGCACCATTATCACCTTTGGTGTCTCTAGGTGGCGTGAATTTCTTACCATCAGGTTATCCGTCTGCTTGTTTGCCTTCCAATATCTTAAAAAAAACACAATTATAATACTTTCTACATCTACTCAGCGAAATAGTTTTATTTGTTAAAGGATTAATTTATTTCCATGCTAGTCCAGGTCCTCTGTTGAATCGAAGCCTTCCATGCCTGCTAACTCGTAAATTTTAGGATAGGTTTCATGGGTAATGACTAGAAATGCGATGCATAGCGGTTTCACGGAATATCCGAATACTAGCCATTATTGGGTTTAATTTTTTCGAACATGATTTTCGTTCGAATTATTCCTTTGTTTTGCCGGTAAAAGGGTTTAACCTTTGAATCATGTCGTTGCTACGTGTCGTTGCTAGCTAGATGACGAGCGAGACTTACGATGACATTCATCACCCGGATACATTGCGCATCATTTACTTTGTTTGGTTAATAATACGAGTACCCATGCTACACAGCAGTCAACCACCTTGTTGGTAATGAAATATTTTATCTGTGCTTGCCTTTTACTAGTTGCCTGGCCAGAGAAGGTCATGCTGTATTATACTCAGCGGAGTCGGACTAATACGGAAATGCTATATTCGTCACTGAAACCGAATAATTCAACCGAACACAAATAGTTCAAAAGATGCAGAATACGGAATACCAAAAATTAAACGAAAATTTGGCGCATCTCTAGCAATTACCAATCAGTCAGCTGGTGGTAGAATATTTTTCGAAAATCTGCTCAGGTAAAGATTAACAGTCTTAGTTATCCTTGCCACAAAAATAACAATATCGTGTTAACTATTGAACAAAGGGTAGCAGATAGACTAAAATCCTAGCACAGCCACAAGTCAACTACGCACCTATGTGATCTGAGGTGTCTATAGGCCTCGACTGTCTATTAGTATAACTGTACATGTGATTATTATTTGCTTTATTATTAAAAAGAAACAGTAATATATATCAGACATTTGGATCTAGACATGGGTAACTAGGCAGGATAAACACTTTTGAAAAGTCATAAGTAATTTCTATGCACATAATAAAACTATAGAAGAGTAAATCTCGTACATTGAAGATATTTAAAATAACAGGCGACTGAAGAAGGACAGCAGAACACATTTTTAGATGCAATTTATTTAGAAACACTTGTACTTTCCAACTATTACTTTGTGGAAAGTACAAGTGTTTCTAAATAAATTGCATCTAGAATGGAATTCCACCAAGCACCGACGATAAGAAGTATAGAACATTTTTAGAATTTTTGTCCGTCTGTTTTTCCATCGCGACTCACTCTGAATCTAAAAAACCGATCGTTATGAAACTTGTCGGCTCGGTACTTTGAAGAAGTTTACATGCTACTTTTTATTCTTTTTAGTAAAATTGAGTAAGTTGGGCTTTAATTGTAGCGTAGTTCAATTGTTTCTATTCTTTTCCTATTTTATCACAGACGTAACAAAACTCAGTATAAGGTCCCATATAACTTATATTCCGGAACGTATAGAAGCAATTTAATTTATAGGTTAGCAACTGGTGCTGAACTTTTTCATAAAATTATAAACCTAATTAATATAATAGTATTACGATTTGCCATATCTTCTCTTCTTTGGCAGAGTGGTAACAATGTTGTACTTAGAGGCGTTCAATTCAATACATTGTTTTTACAAGGTACTTAATTGAAGTACTCACCATCGATCTTTTATTGTAAATAACTCTGTAACATGACACTTTAGGATATGTTGACGCTAATACATTTTTGTTTGTTCAAGTTTCTCCTATCAATATTTGTAGGAATTATCATGCGCCGCCATTTTGAAAAAAACAACACAAATGGCAGCGGTTGACTAAGCCACAAAGGTTCAAACCTCTTTAGTAAAAACAACGCATTTATTTATTTTTGCTAAACCAACAAACTGTTATAAGCTGTTAGGTGCAAAGAATGAAGTAGGTACGCTAGGTCAGCTAGTACTATAGAATAAGGAAAATGTCGCGAAAATACAGCGTCAAAATGTAAACACCCTGTCGGTTGTTAGTGGTTTCTAGATTATTCCAACGGGTAGGGATCTACCGCCTTACCTATTCCTGCTGCCATAACGATATCATCGTGTTCCGGTCCGGAGGGTAGGGTAGCCGGTAGACTTGAACAATAGGCCTGACATCCCGTCCACAGGACAGTGACGCACCTATAATATCTATGGTGTTCAGAGGCCACGATATTTCTTACCATCAAGAGAACTTTGAGCTTATTCACTGTCTTATGAAATAAAAAATCTAATAATGTCCAATTATAAGTAAAAATTATAATGATAACATTGATACGTGAAGCAAAAACTTTGGACCCCTTTTTACGAAAATTGCACTGTTGGATATGTAGGAGAAGTGCAGAACGCTAACATTTTTAATGATAATGATTACAAAGTGCATTAATTCAAAAATAAATAAGATCGCGTTCTTATCAACAAGATATTAAAATTTATTATGGTCGAATTTCGACCAATGGGCGACCAATAGTTATAATAATTCGCTTGAAAATTGGACGAAATGGTTATGATAAATCCATATAACTTACTCTCTACAAAAACACTTGAAGTTAATAGAAATATGCACAAGAAAATCATGTTTCGTCAAATCCGTGTAATTCTTAAATGATTATTTTGGCGAATGTTACTTTATTATAAAACAAATTAAGAGCATTTTACAATCTAAAACAGGTTTTTTTTTAAATTTAATGATTTTGCCAAAAAAAAGTAAAGTTAATACTAAATCAGTCTTTGAGTTCCGTATTCTAGACGAAGTAGCTTTTAATTAACCTGTATTTTTTGGTATGATATTCGCCTCTGTGGTCTAGCAGTCCAAGTGTTGGACTTGATTTAATGAGGTTCCGGGTTCGAATCCCGTGTTGAGCAACAAAAAGAAAATGTGGTATTTCCAAATTTTCTAAAAAAAATTTTGCTCGTGATTGTATATGTGCCCGGTTGGTGATAGGCTTACCACCTATCACATTTTGGGACTTAGTGTCTTTGGCTAGTCGTGGGTGCCCTGGTTGTGCCTCTGCATACCCTTTCTGGGATATGGGCGTGAAGATACTAAATTTTATATTTTACCCCCGACTAGGCCAGCATAAAGGCAACTCGTTTTTGGGTACTTTCAACATGACTTTCATACTAAATTTCATCAACATTTTTTGAAAAAAAAGGTAACATTTGTTAACCAACACCTGAAAAGGAGGAAGTTCTTTATTTGATTGTATGTTTTTTTTAACCGCTTGTTACACCATTACTGGGTTGATGACAAACTAATTTAGTTGGTTCTTTTTTTGATAGATAGGCCATAATGGTAGTCCGACTTATGGTGAGGTCGTCAACTAGACAAACATTTATGCATTGTTAGTATTACTCAAAACTACTAGTAGGATATTGATAAAATTTGTGATATCTCATATCCCTTTACTATCTTTCGAAAAAATAATGTTAAGATTATGGCGTGGTATGTTTATAGGTTGGTTAGGTTGTTATAGTTTTATGAAGGTGTTTTTACAACATAGCCAAAATATAAAAGTAAGGTAAAAGTTTAAATAATTTAAAAAGTGGCTTACGATGTATGATGTACATCTTATATACATGATGTAATTGATCTACACTACGTTTTGCTAGCAAATAGACAATTTTTCAAACTCGAAAGATACTTTTTAAATAAATAAATATTCCTGGACAAGTTACACAAATTGAATCTAACCCCAAAGTAAGCAAATTATATGCTTGCGTTATGGGTGTTAGTCAACGATTCTTATACATATAAATACTTAAATAGATACCAGAATAAATTTAATAAACACCCAGACCCGGAAATGCAGACATCTAAATGTTCATCACACAAATGCCTGCCCCCGTCGGGAATCGAACCCGAGCCTCGCGGATGATCGGTGTAGTTAGGCGTGTACGCTAGCCACTCGACCAGCGAGGCGGTCAAAATACTGATTCAATCAACTGAATAACCCCAAATAGGGATGGTGTTTGTGCTGGAGGGTTGGATTTTTGGTGAAACAGATAGGACCACCTCTCCCTTTAAGAGAATCGCCTCTGTGGTCTAGCAGTTCAGTTGTTGGACTTGACTGCATGAGGTTCCGGGTTCGAATCCCGGGTCGGGCAACTAAAAGAAAATTGGGTTTTTCCGATTTTGGTAAAAAAATATGTTGCTCGGGATAGGATATGTGGCCGATTGGCGATAGGCTTGCCACCTATCACATTGTGGGGTTTAGTATCTTCGGCTAGTCGTGAGTGCCCTGGTTGTGCCTCTGCCTACCACTTCGGGTATATGGGCGTGAAGATATAGATAGGACCGTATAGGATGCGGTGGTAAAGAAAATGGATAAAGGAGAAGAAGGATTGCCTCTAATCTTTATAGTACCTTTGATTACAGGCGGTGTTGGCTCTCAAACGAGGTCCAGCTATATGAAATTCTACTAATATTGTCTTATCAAAGTTTGCTTTTAGATTATTTTAACATTTTTGTATTATTTTAAATTTAGTTCGCTACTTTGTTTTAAAAAGCACCAGAAGGAAAGATGACTTCGATTTTACCTAGAGAGATTCTGAGCTCAGTAATAGTGGATTAAAGATAATTACGTCTGTCCAATAAGAAATGAGGACTGAGAGTCCAACCTGCCTGAAAATGTTGTCTTTCTTAAAAAAAGTATTTAAAGTCACCACAATTTTTCAGATAGTTTAGTTAAGATATTTTATCCTCAAGGATCATATTTTATCCGTATTAAATTACGGATTTCTAACATTTTCATATCCAATTAAAGTTTGAATTTATCTCTGACTACATGAAATATTAATTCATTTGAGTTTGATAGGTAATAAAACGCATAAGCTTAAAAATGTTCTATTTTAGGAAAATGTTATTTGATAAATGAGCGAATATTGATATGTTAGGAACATATTTTATAATACCCGTATTTTTATTAGAAACTAGATGACCGGACAGATAACTAAAAAATAATATTTCATTTTTGTATGAACTTTCTCTCAATAACTACTATTAACACAACAAATAAGAAAAAGCAAAATTATTTAACATTTGATGCGATGATCCAGGATCAAGGATTAATAATATATAATAACACGAGCTGACCCGACAAATAGTGTTTTTTTTTAAGATAATGGAAGGCAAACAAGCATACGGATTTCCTGATGGTAAGAAATTCACGCCGCCTAGAGACACCAAAAGTGGTAATGGTGCGTTGCCAACCTGAGGCCGGGATGTTAGGCCTCGAGTAAAAGTAAGTTTGCCAGCTACCTGATCCTTTAAACCGGAAGACGTCAACGGTAAGTATTGGACGTCATGGCGGCAAGAATAGGTAAGGCGGTGGTACCAATCCGGATGAATAGCTGCGAAACTCTACCACTTAGTTCACCAACCTAAGGCCGGGATTTATCGGCTACCTTACCCTCCGAACCGGAACACGTCAACGGCAAGTGTCCTGCCCTATGAAAATTCACGAACCAGGAATGGAACCCAGGACATCGTGGAGTTACGTTCTACACCGGCCTGCTACAGCACAGAGGCGTTATTTAATTTTTAAACTTACCTTTTTTAAGTACCACAACACAGTCATACCATAAGAAATATACCATATGCCTTCCTGCCACGAGGCGAGTACAGGCTATACAGATCATTACCAACAAGACCACTGGTAGTAGAGCGCAGCGCAATATCTTGCCCGTTACACCGCAATTTACTTACTTATTACTTATTCACACCTACTTATAACTTATTCACACCTACTTATTTACTTACTTATTACTTATTCACACCTACACCTTACTTATTTCTCCGGCCGCAATGATTTTATCATGTTCCGGTCCTGAGAGTACCCGTTAAACTTGCACAATTGGCCGATCATACCGGCCACAGGACAGCGACGCACCTATAACTTCATTTATGGTGTCTACAAGCCACGGTCGTCTCTTACCATCAGGAGCCCGCTGTGACTATCTGTTGTCTTTATGTTATAAATATACTATAATGTTACTAAATCTGTGCTAATGTTAACAATGCTTAAATGTGTTTGTTAATCTTTCTTTTACTTATTCAGATAGGACGCTGCGACATAGGCTGCTGCTGATTTCGATATCCAAACTTATTCCCGCGGGATAGCTAAATACGCAAGCGTAGCCGCGGGCAACACTTATAATCTCTTGATCTCTTCAAACAAAAGGCAACTGTTACACTGATGTATCAAAGTCAAAAAACATTATAAATAGAAACTTTTAATTTCGCATTGCTTTTTAAACTTAAGCTTCTATTAAGCAAGGTTTTTTAAAATCATGAACACCTAAAGGCCGCTTGCACGTTCCCGGCTCAAATTTAATAATTAGTTAAACTGTCAAATATAAAGTGTTAGTTAGTATAATACTAGTTAGGAGCTAACTCAGAGTTAAATGTACTCAGAGTTAAGTGTACCCAGGAATGTACAAATGGCCCTAATAGGGGTTCCACACGGATTTAAACATTGGTTGTAAGCATTGGTTTGCATCCGTGTGGAACGTAGATTAAATCCGATTTTTTTATTTGCTTCAAACAAACTTTTTTTTGGCTAACGTATATGCTTAACTTCATCAACCAATATCCAGGCTCGGGTTCGATTCCTGAAGGGGGCTGGCATTTGTGTGATGAACATTTAGATGTCTGCATATCCGAGCCTGGTGTTTATTAAATATATTCTGGTATACAGAGTGGCGAAAACAATACGACATTAAATGAAAATACGGGCAACAACAGTTCATAGGAATACTTTGTCACTATCAAATAAATCCTGACAACGAAATTAAAAAAATATATTTTTTTCGAACAAACTAAATAGCATAAAAATGGTAATGAAATAGAACATCATTTGTAGTTATCTGGTCACTAAACTGTGAGTACTAAGATAGAAGCGGCAACAGCGCTGTGCGAGTAGGTACCTACGTTACCGATGCGTCGTATTGTTTTGGCGCCATTCATGCTGAACAAAACAATCACACCAAATAAACACAGTTCTCGAGAATTTTTTTATGAAATTATTAATAACACTCACTTGGTTAAATCACTTAGTTTCATATTAATTTTTTAGATTTTCAATATGTCCGCCATGGACTCGAACACATAAATGACATCGTCTTATAATGTTATTTCTCACTCTTGATAAAAGGTCGCCATTATTAGCCATATTATTTAATTTGTCAAAAAATCTGATTATTCTGTTTTTTAAATCATCTACAGAATCAACTTCTGTAGAATAAACATCATTTTTAACATATCCCCACAACAAAAAATCTAATGGCGTCGGGTCCGGTGATCTTGCAGGCCATCGCGATGGTCCATGACGGCCAATCCACTGCTGTCCAAACATTTGAGACAAACGCTCTCTGGCAGACACCACTGAATGAGCAGGTGCTCCATCCAATTGGTACCACATTCGGCTATACACGTCCAACGAGAGCTCGTCCGTGTACTCCGTGACGGGTCCATTTAAAAGCTCTAGAAATGTTTGGGCATTTAAAGTACCATCAATAAAAACCGGCCCAATTATGGTATCTCTATGTATGCCAGCCCACACATTAACAGAAAATCGGTACTGGTGCGAAGTCTCCCGAGTTAAACATGGATTGATATCACACCAGTGACGAAGATTTTGTCGATTCCATAAACCATTTCTTGTAAATGTACTTTCGTCAGTCCACATCACATTGTACAGGAAGTCGGGGTTATCTGAATTTTTTCTTAAAATTTTTCGCAGAAGGCCTCTCTTACAGGTAACAACGCCTGCACTTTTCTATACTTGAAAGGTATCAGTTTCTCACGTTTTAAAACTTGATGAATAATTTTATGATTTACACGAAAATGGCGACCTGCCCTACGCAGGCTAGATGTGGGTTGCGTGAAAAATAATTTAAAATTTGTTCATCAAGGTTATATCTTCGTGGAGGAGCACTATCTGAATGTGGGATTAACGGTTGACGGTACCTATTCTAAATATCGTGTCCTTATCACCATAAAACAAAGTGTCCTATTTAACACAGTTAATACCTTTTTACGAACATAAACAATGGCGGCACTTTGCTTTGCGCCGACCGACACTATAAAGGCGGCGAAATTGAAACGCTTGCGCTTAAGAATTAGCAATAACACTTGCAACGTCACAGGATCTCGGTGACACACTGACCCACTGACCTACTTAAACAAATAGGCGCAGGATTCGACAAGAAAGTGAAATAAAAATAAAGGAACCTAGATTGGTCCCTTTCGCACATACTCAATTTTGGATTGTTAGAAACGTGCGTAATTGAAAGAATACATTATTTACACAGGTTTTCTACTATTCTGCCGTGCTTTATGACTTATCGCTACGACATAAAGTTTATTATGTAAAAAATTACATCTGCAAATAAAATGTATGAACTAATTTAAGTGCAAATGTTCTTGTCTCTTAAAGAGGCGAGCTGGCAACATGTGATTTATCTTTACCGATGCGGCGGTCCTTAACCTGTCTGTGATAGCTTAGTAACGAGTACAGCATGTGGAAAATGTTAAAAATGAAAATTAAATTCCTGTGACTTAACCACTGGATATATTTGAATGAAATTTTTTATGCGGACTGGGACCTATATTAGGAACACGAAGTTTAATTTAATGCCGTATTGTCATCTCCACTTTGTATATTTAAGTATTTCTATGTATAAGAATCGTTGACTAACACCCATAACACAAACAAACAATTTGCTTACTTTGGGGTTAGATTCAATTTGTGTAACATATTAATTATTATTATTTCTGCCAAGGTCACCTTTGTGGAAGGCGTGATTGAGTCTGGATAATGCTTATGGAGTTGAAATAAAACATATTTTTTTGTACTCAACTTTTCTTTCCCTCGACTCATAAATTGCATTAGTTTTCTTTTGAATTTAGTACATCAACAATAATGAATAACGTATTTCGATATTTTCCAAATTTCAACCCCTAAGATTAAAATATGGGATGAAAGTTTATCTATACTCGAACAGGCAAATTAAGACTTTATCCTCTTTTTAATTAACTTTAACTAAAGTGCTACTAGCTTCAAGTTGTCATTACTGTAGTTATATTACTTTGTAGTTGTCTGTAGTAAAGTATTTAAAAAAATGTTAACTTAAACTTTTGAGTACTTTAGTCTATATTTATAATAGGACGGTTGGGGGCCGGGAACTTAAATTTTCATCACGTGTTTCACTTCCGAGGTTTCCATTAGGTAAGGTTTTTTTCAAAATTCAATTCCCAAGAGGAAAAAAAAGGATGAAATTTCGTATAATTTATTTTATTCCTTTGACTCTTTTGCATGAAAAAATTGAGTGCAGTGAAAATAGCTAATTTTGTATTTAAGTGTAGTTACTTTCAATTGATTGACAAACGTAATAATCAATGTAACCCATGGAGTGATTTATTACATTATTAATAATAAGGCGGTAATGAGTAGACTTGTGCCATTCCCAATTTTTTGTTAATATTTTGTTAATTTTTGTATATGTACGAAGCATGAATTATGAAAAAGTCTTCCTTAGTTAATGACTGCGTCATAATAGAAATACGTTGCGAAATTTTAAATTTCCAGCCCTAAACATTTTGCCTTTGCGTCGATACATAAGTAAATCACTTTTGCCTTTTCATATTCCAATGTCACAATTCCTTGTAAAGTTAACCTCGCCAAAGTTAAACTGGACAAAATGTAAAAATACTTGAAATTAGGTAAAGAGGTTACCGTCATCTGGTATGTGGACTCAACACTAATTGAGTCGTACTCGTAAATGGTATCAGCAAAGAGTTTCATCCAAAATCTTAAAAAGGTCTTGCCACATTCCAGGGTTGGATTCAAAAGTAGCACTGGGTCATAGTGTCGTCTTGACCACTGAAGTTTTTTGTCAAATAGCCACCGCCTGTAATCTGTTTTTGTGTCTCTATTTTTCATATTTAATAATTTACATTTGACAGTTCGAGGGCCGCAATTCCTATTTCTATGATCACAATTCGCTAATGTCATTTTTAACAGTTGCAAAGACCGGTTATCACAAATTATAAAGTTATATGTACCTACTATGTAACCAGTATCAACAAAGATGGGGTAACAAAATCAAAAATTATAATGGTAATGTATTAAATACGTTATGTTTTTTAGACTTACTAAAGCGAAGCAACGGTCATCAAATAGTTTTCAAATAAAAAATATCAGTTGTGATTTACAAAAATTTTAATAAAATATATGGTCTAATCTCTGGCTTTTAAGCGTAGAGTTTAGTTCTTAAATCGTCTATGGATAAGGATTCCATGTATTTATTGATGTTCCTGAATATTAATTTTAAGTTTGATTCAAAAACGGCTTCTTCAACAAATTCTGAAACAATCTTCCAATTTTCATGGGCAAAGTCATGTACTGCGTCCGCTGAAACAAATATACACACATTTTAAACAGTAGTACTTTTCCACAACACGCATTACTTATCATATAGTACTTAAATATCGATTTCACTTTTTACAGTATCTTCAGAGCTTTACGAGTGAGGATCAACAAATCTACTTCTTTTGGCATTCTATTCTTGATTGGTATATCTAGATGTTCCTATACATAAATATTAAAAATGAATTCCCATTTCACGTGGTCATCGCATCTCGCTACATCGGGTGAACCAATAATTCTGCTCATGTTTTTTTGTTATATCGGTTATTAAATAACGTTTATACAAACTGTTAGTAGCTATTAATGTCAAGCGATATGAAGTTCGCCGGATCGGCTATTAAATAGTAAATAATCTAGCGTTACAAACCACAATAAGGCGATACCAAATCTGAATTTTGTGATGACATTGACCTGGATAAGTAATAAAAATTCGATCAATTATTCGGGATGAGTCTGCGTTGCCCTGTCTCCTGCTAATAGAGTACTACTAGTTCATGTTGCTGAATCATTTCACTAATGCTGTCAGCATTAGGCTAGATGGTGAGGTTTCGGAATGACATTTTCGTATTTCATTGCTTTAACTTGTTTGTAGTGTTTCGGTTAAGGAGGATAAGATAACTTGTAAACTAAAATAGTCCAGACTTGTTAGTATACCCTCTTCAATGATATATTTGGCAAGTACCTAAAGCAATGAATGTTTTTCAATCAGGAAATCCGTGTGCTTGTTGATTTAAGTATAATATATTGATAACGTATGATTGGATTCACCTGGGTGATTTTCACAAAATAAAATTTTATAAATTGAAGTTTGAGAATTAAGAAATTTTCAGTTGACTTACCATATTTTTTAAAGAAGTCTAATTATATACTTACACAATTCTTTATTTCCATCAAAAAGATTTTTGAAATCAAACTCGATAGATTCTTCGGCTCTTGCTTTCAATTTAAAGTTTTTTACAGCTAAATGACTTTTTCCATCTTCACCTTGTACAATTTTTAGTTCAGCATCAACCGCGAAGTAATATTTTCCTGTTTCAAAAACAAGACAGTGTGACCAACTTTTTAATTTATAAGCTTATTTCCTTGTTTAAATAAGCAAGACAAAATTATCAACTGAAAAAAATCTTATCTAGATCTAGGTAATTCTGCTAAGCAATATAATTTACCCAACCAGTTTATTTATGATATTGGACGGATTTCCTGATGGTAAGAAATTCACGCCGCCTAGAGACACCAGCGGTGGTAATGGTGCGTTGCCAATCTGATGCCGGGATGTTAGGCCTCGAGCAAAAGTAAGTTTACCGGCTACCTTACCCTCCAAACCGGTAAACGCTATGACGTTGTAGCTGCAGGAATAGGTAAGGCAGTGATACCAATCCGGGTGAGTTGCTGTGAAACTCAACCACCTAATCAGATATCACGATGCTAGTGACGGCAAGCCTATGCTCGCCTTTTACGAGATGCCTGACAGGAAGGCAGATGGTCTATTCTGCTAAGGTGCCCGGACCAACACTCCCATTTAACTTTTGTTAATAACCAAATTCATAAATATTGATAAGGCTTAAACTGACTTTTAGGTACGTGCTCTCTTTTTAAACATGTCAAAATAGTCAGGATATAATAATTTGTGCCATCTTTAAACATCGTATGCTGAGACCTAGATTAAACGTCTGTAGAAATGTATAAAACTAATCGTACAGTAATAAGGGTGTTTTGTTTCTTTTTATTCTTTGCTTTGAAAGAAGATAACAATAATTTAACATTAATTTGGTAAGTGCGTTGTAGAATTATCACCCTTGCGTGTTATCCACGGGTACGTTAGTTGTTATAATGTTTCGTACTATTCTCTTTAAGTAACTAGTGTTTGTGTGTTATTACTACAGGTGTCGCCTATGTGGTTTAGCGTTTCGGCGTTGGACTTGATTTCATGACGTTCCGGGTTCAATCTCAGGGTCGACAACAAAAAGAAAATGTATTTTTTGTTTTTTTGGTTTTGTTTTGCGTAGTTGGCGATAAGCTTGCCACCTATTACATTGTAGGACTTAGTTTCCGCTAGTCGAGGGTGGCCTGGTTGTACCTCAGGTAACCCCAATAAATAACATGATATTGTAAATTGTAGCGTATTGTAGCGTACATGTTACTTATTTAGCAAATGTATTAATATTAACACAAATATCCACCGCGAACGTCGAAGATGATCCAAAATAGCCATTTGTAATTTAATTTGTATTAAGTAGGTAGGAAGACTTGAAAAATTGTCATAACAACCCTGCCACATGACTTCGCTGCACCTATATCGATGGTATCTATAGGCTGAGGTCGTTTATTTCCACCAAGGGAACCATATGCTTGTGTTATCTTTTATATTGAAAGTTGGAGAAATAAATAAAATGAAATGAGTTTAATATGTTTTACCTATCATAAAAAGTAGGTACACAACGCTAATATACGCTAAATAACTAAAATAATGGTTAATCTTTACTACAAAAGTTTGTAGTAACAAATATGTTAAATTACCAGCAACAATGGTGTAATCTCCACTTCCTTTTACAGGTATAGTGATCAGTTGCCCATCTATCTCATAGTGCCCCTCATGGGCAAGCCTCCCGCAGTTCGCATCAAAGTTTAATGATGGTGTTTCTAAACTTATTCTGGAAGAAAATAAAACACGTTACATACAGGGTTACATTTAAAAAGCTGGCCAAAATTTTTACAAGACAGCATCTAAGGCTCGCTTCTTACGTTTTACTTTTTGGTTTCGGAATTCCTTTTCAAAAAAATTCGAACGAAACTAATCTATTCAAATGTGCCGTACATACCCGTCAGTACTTGATCGCTTGTTTTACTATTTACTACCTAAAATCGGATTCTCAACCAATAGCACGCTGCGACGTCATCCACGTGTAAAATGTTATTGGTTAGATATCAATTTTACACAGTTTCTAGTTAAACAGGTGTCTTAATTTTTTCGTTGAAATTACGGTCCGTTTTTTAACGACCTCTCCACCATCTATTTTTATAGTCTACAAATTTTGTTTTTCTAATTTAATCAGTCAGAAACAGACCATTTTATCTTTGAAGATAATACATATTTTATCAAATGTATTTAACGTTATTTAGTTTTCAGTATATGAATGTGCGCGTTAAAGCGTGTTTGCGTGTTTACTTGCGTGGGTAAGTGTATACGTGAGTGCGTGCGTGCGTCCTTGCATTGGAACCTGCGTGCGTGCATGCATACGTATATGCGAGCTAGTATGCATGCGTACGAGTACATGCGTGCATACATGCGTATATGCTTGCGTGTGTGTATGCCTGTGTTAAAAGTCTACGATTACATACTTAAAATTGCTTAATTTACATGTTTTGTAGCCGGAAACGGTAACATTTTTCAGTTTGAAATTTAGTATAGCATAACTTCCTTCAATAAGTTCGTCATGTAGTGGGTCGGAACTCTCTATACCCAGGGATGGAATGCCCGGCATCACAGCTTGATACAGTCCGTTCACAAACTCGTCTAAACATTCCTGGTAATTGTCTTTACATGATTTACCTAAAATGTTACAAACGTTAATAGGTTTTCATCATTTAGCCTACAAAATAAATTTAATTGTCAAATGTGCGAGTTTAGTTTATAATGGTCCAGGGGGCTGATTGCGTATCTTTTTAGTGATTATCATCGATGCACATCGGATAGCTTTCAAATGACGTGTTTGCAATCTCTATTGTATTTATGTTGGTCACTGGAGACAGCAAACAAAAAACACGTCAAAAAGATATCCAATCAGACCCAAATCATCTGTATAGACCGTTTTCCTCCCTGTCTGACATCTAGTCAGAAGCGAGGTTAAATGGGATATCACCAACCCGTAAACTGGTGGTAGAGTACTGTGCAGCATCTTTCCCTGGTAGGAACCCATCTTCGAATTATTTTTGCCACTGTGATTTTTCAATATGAGATATGGCTTTAGTAGCATATAGACTAATTTTGCTGCCACAGACTATGATGCATCAATAACATCAATGGTGTATATGTAGGCCATGTTTATCTCTTACCATCAAAAGAAAGATATAATATACGAGTACCAGAATCGTATGAGTGCGTTATTGTAGAAATGGGCTTCAATGAAAATCTAGTTTATCTTTAGAAGACCCTAGTTTTTTTATGACAATAAAAAGCAAAGAAGCCGATGGATTTCCTGATGGTAAAAAATTCAGGCCGCCTAGAGACACCATAGGTGGTAATGTTGCGTTGTCAACCTGAGGTCAGGATGTTAGGCCAGCTTAGGCAGGCTACCTAACCCTCCAAACCGGAACACGTTAACTGCAAGCATTTGACGCTATGACGGCAGGAATAAATAGGGTGGTGGAACCAATCCGGGCGAGCCGCTGCGAAACTCTACCACCCAGTAGGATGTCACGGTGCTATTGACGGTAAGCCTATACTCGCCTTTTACAAGCTGCTTCGCAAGAAAGCAAATGGTCTATTCTGCAAAAGAGCCCGGACCAACACGGGGAAGTTAGAGTTGGATTTCTTAATCGGGAAACTTATAAAAAATTGCTATATTTCAGTTCCCAAATAAAAAAAATCGCAAAGTGACCGGTTCGGGATAGGTTTGCCACCTCGTAATAACATTGAGAGAGAGTAACTTCGGCTGATTATGGGGGCCTTTATTGTACCTGTGCCTACTTCCTTAACACCAGTGCCATCTAGCCAGTCCATTTGCATTTTGAAACCATCCAGAAGCAAAACGTATAAAATTTTAACATAATCTGTTAAGTCTTTTAGGATTTAGATGACAAATACACGTAAAGAATAATTATAGGATTTATAAATATAAACAACTAGCGGCCCGGTACGTGCTTCGCTACGTAAATGACAGCATGAATGACATAACACGACAAAAGAAAAAAAAAAACAACTGAAAAAAGTTTCAAATTGACTGCAAAATACCCATTAACAAAATGATTTTTTAATGCATTCATTTGTTACAAAAAATGTGATAAATGAAGAACCGCTGGACCGATTTTATGCAAACTTCTAATAAACCGTCTTTTAAATAGTTCGAACGAAGCCTAATCATTTGATTTGGATATAAAAGAGTTCTTGAGTTATAAAATTACAACGAAAAGTGGCATTGATTTTTATATATCTATATCTATAATATGGTGACTAGAACTAGATTATTCCACCTGTGCAGCTGACTGCACCAATCCGAGCTAGTTATGGTCAGTCATAATCATAACTAGCTCGGATTGGTATCACCGCGTCACCTTTTCTGACGGCTTCGGTACTTGCTATTATCTTGTTTCGTTGGCTAGGGGTCTGATAGCGTCTGTTTTAGTGATGATCTGTAATCTGTGAAAAGTGTACCTACATCAAATAGCTGTCAAATGACGTGTTTTATATTTGCTATCTCCAGAAGCCAACAGAAATACAAATAAAAAACAAACAATTTAACAGCTATTTGATGTACACTTTAAACAGTGATAATCACTAAAAAAAATACACAGTCAGTCCTCTGGGCCGGTTATAAGGCATCAAGCTATAAGATAACGGCTCAAAATAGCGTTTATGGTGTTTATAGGTGTGTTATACGTAAGAATAAAATAACTTACTCTCTGCAAAAACACTCGAAATTACCAGAAGTAAACTCAGGAAAATCATGTTTCGCCAAAATCCGTGTACTAATTATTAAATTATTTTAGCTAATGTTATTTTATTTTATCTTATACACAATTTAAAGTTGGAATCAGGTTGTTTATTACATTTTTTTGTCAAAAACCAGTCAAGTGTAAAATGAACTTAGTCATTGAATTCCGTATGTTAGACAAATGAACTTTTTAAAAAACTATTGAGAGACGACATAGAAATATTACTTTTTTGTTAGCGAACGGATTTCCGGATGGTAAGAAATTCACGTCTCCCAGAGATACCAAAGGTGGTAATGGTGCGCTGCCAGTCTGCCAGTCTGATACTTTTCCGTTTTTTACTTTAATAGCCGGAATATTTTAGTGAAGAGCTTGGTTGGTTGGTGTTGGTCCGGGCTCCTTTCAGAATAGACCATCTGCCTTCCTGCCAGGCATCCCGTCCCGGCTTCGCACGGGTCGACAAATTTCTATTTTTTCCTAGAAGTAGCCTATGTTCATCAGAGATAACGTCGGCTTCGCCGTAGTTTCCGAGCCTATTTATTAAAAACAAACAAACAAATCTTTCCTCTTTATTATTGGTATAAGTAGATTAAATTAAATTATCATACTACGATATTATATAGAGAAACCTAGACTTACACGGATCATGTTAATTGGTAATCAATACTCTCTGCCTACTCCATTAGGGCTTTGACGTGAAGATAAGTAAGTAAATTAGAATACTACACTTCATGGTTGTAGGTATCTGGAGGGACCTATGTTCACATGCCATGATTAAACCAGACGGGTATTATCCGAGGGCAGTGCCATGAGTCTCCAAAGCCATTTGTATGAAATATGTATTGACTGTCGAGGAAACTAGACAGGTTTGTAACAGTTGTGACACCTAACACACGATACTCTCGGTCTACCTCACAAGGAACTGGATGTGAAGATGTATATATGTAAATTACTAGCATTCTTATCTCATTCATTTTTACTTTGATTGAAGAACGTCAACATAAATAAATATCCAATATTTTTTTACTTTACTACTTTATCTGCAAATTTAAAAAAAAGAAACACCTCAGTCAGGATTAGAATCTGCACCCTTTCATCTCAAG
>NJDC01000181.1:104186-118041 GCA_002245475.1 Calephelis virginiensis
AAAATATATTACACAATGTAATTAATTTCGAAATAAAAATAACGTTACCTATTAGTAATTAAAAATAATCTCTTCTGTGGTCTAACGGTTCAGGTGTTGGACTTGATTGCATGAGGTCCCGGGTTCGAATTCCGGGTCGTGCAACGAAAAGAAAATTTGGGTTTTCCAATTTTCAAAAAAAAATGTTGCTCGGGATTGGATAAGTGCCCGGTTGGCGATAGGTTTGCCACCTATCACATTGTGGGACTTCGTGTTTTCTGTTAGTCGTTGGTGCCCTGGCTGTGCCTCTGCCTACCTCTGCGGGGATATGGGCGTGAAGATACTTTAAAAATAACAGGATGTAAGTCAATTTTCATATATTATTTTATCCATTAAGAAGTGGAATATCCAAAATTGCTTAGACACCTACGCTGTTATAATTATATATAAAATAAATTTCTGATAAACATTTAATAATAATTTGAGTTAATATTTTCGGGTGTGGGTTATTAATTGATTTCAAATAACACAGTTAACACCCACATTTATGTATATTTAGACAACCCATTCTGAAAATAATAACATCAATATGATGGGACTATTCTTGAATTTAAACTGCCGTTCTCGTGTTTTTTCAGTACTTAGAATAAAATAAATTAGAATATATTTTTATTCACATTCACCTTACAAGAGGCACTTGTGACGAGTCTATATAATACTAAACCTACCACCGAATCGGGGTTCTTATTCACTACCGTTTAGTACACCACAACCAGCGAAAACAGTGTTTTCCTAATTTTCGTTGACAAAAACCTGATTAAATCCCAATCTACATCCGTTTTTAACTATTTTAAAAATTTGTCGCCTCTGTGGTAGCAATCTGGCGTCGGACTTGACTTCTTAAGATCCCGAATTCGTCCGGGCCGGGCAGCAAAAAAAAAATTAGAAAATTTTCAATTTTCTAATAAAAATAATGTTGCCCGGGATTGGATATGTGCCCGTTTGGCGATAGGCTTGTCACCTATCAAATTGTGGGACCTAGTGTCTTCGGCTAAGCGTGGATGCTGAGGTGGTTTGAAACCTAATGTGATGGATTTCCATGGTAGTGTTGGTGACCTTTTGGTCCTGAGATACCATTCGCTAAAAAATTTTTTAGGGGTTGTTGAATATTTAAAATTTTGTAATTAGAACAAAATGAAATAAACTCCAAGATGAAAAGCAACCTATGGCATAGGGTTGACTCTCCAGAACCAAAACCCCATTCTTTTTAATCTTTGCTTTGTTTCACGATTATTAGGGAAGCTGAGGATTTAGTCTACTATATTAATTTAATGACGTTCGAGGAACTAACTAAAGACGACTGCAAGTAGAATCTCTAGATAAGCTCTCATTTTCCTCGCGTTAGTCGGTGCTTCTTTGCAGAATAGATCATCTGGCTTGCTGCGAGGTAGCTGGTAAAATATAGGATAAGCTTACCGTGACTAGCACCGTAACATCCTACTAGGAGGTAGAGTTTGGCAGCGATTCGCCCGGATTGGTACCACTGCCTTGCCTGTTCCTGCCGCCATAACGTCAGCGCTTGCCGTTGACGTGTTCTGGTTCGAAAGGTAAGGTAGCCGGTAGGCCAACTTTTGATCGTAGCCTAGTATCCCGGTATCAGGCTGGCAACTCACCATTACCATCTTTGGTGTCTCTAAGCGGTTTGAATTTCTTATCACCAGAAAACACGTCTGCTTCTTTGCCTTTCAATATATATATTTTTAAAATTTGTTTATTACTCCTTCGCGCAAAATCTGCTGAACCGATTTTTATAAAATTTGGCACACACATGGAGGGTAACTTGGATTAACACATAAGATAGTTTTTATCCTGAAAAAATCTTCCTGTACGACCAATAACCACGCGGGCAACGCCGCGGGCAATAGCAGAAATGTTTTAAAAGTTTGGATATTTTATTCTTGCGCATTTAATACGGATTTCTAATGTGTTCATATCCAATTACATTTTGATTTTATATATCCAATTAAGACTGCGTAAAACAATAATACATTTAGGATTAATAATTCATTCAGCACATAAACTTAACTATATTCTATTTAAGGAAAATGTTATTTGATACAGAATGTTGGATGTGAACAATAAACATATTTTAAGGTAATATAATACCTACCTAATTAATATTTTTTATGAACTTGCTGACTCGACATTGTGTTGACTATGAATGTTGGATTAACATAAACTTACCTATTATTTTATATGATCCTTCTCCTGACAATAATGAACACAACAAAAATAATTAGCAAAGTTGGGTTACATGACCTTTTTTAATTAATCATACTAGTTGCAGTAGCTACACTCGCATGTTTAGTTGTTTGTGCTCCCGTGTGAACCCGTGTAGTTATTCGGGATAAAAACATTCTATGTCATTTCTTAGCCTACTATCTCCTCATAAACCTAGTCCGATTTCAAAAAATTATGTCATCTAAATAGGCTGTAAATTGTAAAAATACCTCGAAAATGCGTTCTTTTTTGTAACTGTCTCACTAATAAACATGAATTAAAGTACTCCTAGGTTTAAGTTGACGTATGAATTTTGCATTTTGTATAGGTAAGAAGAATAAAAAATCAAGCATTTTTTAATATAGTATGTTTATTTAAACAAGGTATTAACATAGTTTTAGTGTAAGCAAAGACAATATATATATATTTTAATAATGTCTGGTAAAAGGAAGATTGGATTGCCAAGTGATAAAAACAAGGCATAATGTCAGGTCCTAATCCTTTTTCTCAAAGTTTTACGGCAAGGTGTGTTAAACTAGACAAATATATAAGGAAATAGCTTTTCTTTCTGTCTTTAAGTTTTGGCCTTAACGTTACTATTTTGCCATTAGTCAAGTAGAAATTTGGATCAAATTTTATATCAATTTTAAACAATTATAATTAATCATTAGTCATAAGTCGTTAGTAAGTCATGGTAGGCTCTTGGGTAAAGCGGTGGCCTCATTACTCAAGCTCATGTAATGAGATTCGGCAGCATCGAGGAAATACACAATACGCTAATTTTTTAATAATTATTTCAATTGTGCACTTTCACTGAACAAAATTGTACAAAATGCCACCAAAATTGACTAGTTTCACTCAATATCAACACGAAATTCAATAATCATGAAAAAACTTGGCCCATCTATTCTCTCGACGGCGCCAAAACCAAGGAAATAGATGAATATAAGTTTGTTAATAATAATAAATAATAAGTACTTAAAAGGAAAAGTTTATGGTTGCAGTGGCCAGTACGACAAAATGACAATTTCACATGTCTTTGCCATTAAATTTAAGATAAAAGGATTAGGAACTAAAATTCTGTATAGTTTTTATTGCGCGGCAACACAAAACCAGACTAATTAGAGTACCTACTTAGGTAGTAGGTACTCTAATTATTAGTCTAATGTCAACCGAACTTTGAATTTTTTCTTCATGTCTGAATTAAACAGTTAACGTCTCCTTATAAAACAAGGTGTAAAATACTATTATATTCTTTAGTACAATGGCATACAGACTATAATATAATCTTAATTTTACTCCAACATTAATCCATGTTTATTTATAAGGCGGTTAAGGTCGAGGGTTAGTAGCATTAACCCCTAGTTGCGGTTTCACCCGAAAATAATATATAACATGTAGTTGCGATTTCACCCGAATGAAAAAGTAGGTACAGGTAATGAGACAAGAGCCTCAGATTTAAATAAGTTCTAATTAATGAACATTTTTAATACACACAATCACAAAATTGAAATAACAATTTGTTCTTAAGTCTTAAAATCAATAAGTAACAAAATGCACCCACATTATAGCTGTTAGCAAACGCAGCAAAAATTGACTTTTATTAAATAAATATCCCTGAACAAGTTACGCAAATTGAATCTAACCCATATTTGATATTTTCCATCGTCGGCGCTTGGTAAAACTTCCAAATATTCATATTTTTAAAGAAAGAAACACTTGTATACAGCATCATCAGGGCTAAAACTTAAACTACTCCAGTTTAAGTTTTAGCCCTGATGATGCTGTATAAGCGAAACCGGTAGGCTACTAATTACAAAGTAATAAATTATAAGTGATAAGTAAAACAGTACAAGTGTTTCTTTCTTTAAAAATATGAATCTAACCCCAAAGTAAGCAAATTATATGCTTCTGTTATGGGTGTTAGTCAACGATTCTAATACATAGAAATACATTAGATAGAAGAGTAAATTTAATAAACAGCCAGATCCGGAAATGCAGATACCTAAATGTAGGTACATCACACAAATGCCGACCTCAGGTGGGATTCGAACCCGAGCCTCACAGTTGGTCGGTGTAGTTAGGCGTATACGCTAGCCACTCGACCAAGGTCTCGGTCTAGTATACGCGGTATACGCAGCAAAAATTAACACAATTAAAAACTACGAATGTAATGATAAAAAAATAAAATAAATATTAAGCATATCACTTCCATAACTTTTTGTAAGAAGTAGTAAATAGAAATGTCCTTATTCTCATATTGGTTGTGAGATGATTGATAAGCATATCGCTTTCAATGCTGTTCGATTTTCGTGTATGTACTGATACTCAGTTCACTTGAAACGTGAAAAAAAGTCGAATGTTATTGAATTATTTAATTGGTCAGTTTTAATTGTAATAAAAAAGGATGGCAAGCCTATCGCTAACCGGGCACATTTCCAATCCCGACCAACATTTTTTTATTAGAAAATTGGAAAAGTCCAATTTTCTTTGTGTTGGCCGACCCGGGATTCGAACCCGGGACCTCATGCAGTCAAGTCCAACACCCGGACCGCTAGACCACAGAGGCGATAAGGTTTGCCATCTATCACATTGTGGGACTTAGTGTCTTCGGCTAGTCGTGGGTGCCTTGGTTGTACCTCTGCCTACCTCTTCGGGGATATGGGCGTGAAGATACTTTAAAAAAGGAAAACTGGAAAGCTACTTCGTTACGCTAAAATTTAGTATGACATAGACATAATACTAACCGTGTAATAGTGGGTATATTAACATACCTCTTCCTACTCCTTCACCAAAAATTTAAAATACTCATGACGGTACAGTTTTTCTTTTCTACATATAAGCATATAGCGACAGTATCAATATATATCTTTCTCAGCCAATGTTGTGAGTAGAAATAAATATCTATGGCGAAAATAGCAACAAACTTTAGTTAATTCTTGCAAATTGCTTGAATCTTTCGTTCCATGCTTCCACTAATATATTTAATTGTAATTATATATAATATGTTCTTAATATGTTCTTTCTTAAGAGTTTTCAATGCGTCCGTACATTTTTGAGTTTTATTAGTTATTTATCCGGTGAAATTGCAACTAAGAACATGTTATATATATTTTCGGGTGAAACAGCAACTGGGGGCTAATGCTACTGACCCAAGGTCGACTGCTATTCTAATGTTAAGAATAATGTTATATTTGTTATAAACCAATTATTTATTTTATTAATGGTAATGGTGGTGGTGGAGGTGGCAGACAAATAAATCTTAGACTATATTGTTTATTCATGGTACCTATTTATTTGTAATATTTTTTTAAACTTCTTTTTTTCATTTGACGTTTTTTTAACAAACTTCTTGTTCACGTTAAATGTACCTACATTGCTTGTTCTAACGGATTCTAATCATTTGTAGTGTTGCAGTTCCTACAAATCTGAAAAGTCCACTTTTTGTCCATTAGTAACGGATATTAATTGAAAACAAAATCTAGAAACGGCCAAACATTAGTAAACAAATATACAAAGTTGTTTACGTTCAAGCCATTTAATTGGATTTGATTATATTTTGTATCCATAACATTTTTCAAAATTCTTCCCATTCTGCTAACTGCGCCATCTTTGTTGTAACATAAGAATTGCAAAAATTGAAATGGACCGTCCTGGTAACATTACATTGTAGTGTTGAATTGATGAACTAGATGGCGCTTTTATCAAGTTATTGTAATTTAAGGTTCACTCATTTTGACTTCGCTAGACAAACTTCGCCGACTTCATCATAAAAGTGCACCAGTGCTCTTTAATCGGAGTACTAGACCCTGCGAACGGATGAGACCCTATCGAAATCCGGGTACCGTCAAAACGTTCAATAGAATAATCCCCTGGGAAAAATCAACAAAATACCTAAGGGTCATTCTAGACAATGATAATATGTCGTTCAAACCGCACATATCAAGTGTCACTCACAGAGCTAAGTTCGTACGCCGTCTCTTCCACCTAATTAATAAAAATCGTAACAAAGTGACACTTTACAAAACGTGTGTTAGGCCCTTAGGTTACGCAAGTGTAGCCCTCGCACATATGTTCTTGGCCTACCTTAAAAAGCTACAAGTAGTCCAAAATAGGTTTATGCGTACTGCCACCGGTTGTCAGTGCGTTGCGTACGTACACGCAACGTGGACCTACATCGCGACCTAGATTTGCCCACAATAGCGCAGCATTTCAAAGAGTTGTCGGAATGTTACTTTGAAATAACGGCTGCACACCCAAACCCGGTGTTAGCACCCGCATGTGACTACACGCCGGCCGTAAGCGCGTCCGCCAAACTTAGGAAACCCCGTCACGTCCTATCAGATCCTCCGGATCCAATAACCGTGGCAAACGCGAGCCGCCCTCCCAATCCAAGCAACACTAACTCACAGGACAATACACTACACCGTCGCCGCCGGTCTCGGGGACGAATACCTCTCTTGCGCCCGGCGCCTAACGCCGAGCGACAAGCAGCCACTATTCCTCCATCAAGTTCACCCAGTAACCAGAACGCAGCACCAAGTCGAGGTACGGTTTCCCGGGAGACAGCCCTTGTTGCTGGCGTTGTAGGTAACAGTCCAATCTATTTAAATAATGATGTCTCGGGTTGACTTCTCTGCTCGGCCCACAAAGCCCGGTGAAGTTGTAAAAACCGCGAGGTTCGTTGGCTACACATTAGCCATTCAAAAAAAAAAGTTTTCATTACTAATACGAAATGTATGTATTTTAGCATTATAGGATTTTAAACTTAAATCGTCGCGAATTAATAACATTTTTAATTATTTATACGGGATACTCACGATCTCTTTTTATTTTATTTGTCGATATTTCGGCCTAGTTGCATAGGCCGTGGTCCCGTCCCGACCTGTCCCGACCCGTCCCGACCCTTCCCGACCGTGACCATAGGCATGCAACTAGGCCGAAATATCGACAAATAAAATAAAAAGAGATCGTGAGTATCCCGTATAAATAATTAAAAATGTTATTTTAGCATTGTTTTATAGAAAAATACACACGGCGTTAGAGATACCTAAGATGTTAATGAACCATTGCAGGATGTAAATTACTTGTTTTTAAGAAGAAGTATCTTTACGCCCTTATTCTTAAAGAGGTAGGGAGAGGCACAACCAGGGCACCCACAATTAGCCGATGACTCTAAGTCCTGCAATGTGATAGGTGGCAAGCCTATCGCCAACCGCGCACATTGAAAATACATATTTTCTTTTTCTTATTGCTAGATCAGGAGAATCCGAATCAGGTATTCTAAATGTTTTGAAATTACTATACTTACAAAATTTAGTGAAAATCCGTTCCGTAGTTTTTATCAAAAGTTAACAGACAAACCAACAAAAATTTTAATAACTTCGGTTTTTGGCCATCTGTCCTGTATTTTTTTTTACTTTTTTTTGTCCTGTTTCATACAGGACAAAAAAAGTAAAAAAAAATACAAGACACACATTTCAAATCATAGTTTTCTAAATCATTTCAAATACATATTTAGTTTTATTACTGTTTATGTATTGATAAATTGAGACATGTAGGTATTTATACACTTTAAATAATGTTAAATGGACCAAAGCCAGCCTCACCAGCTCGTGGTATACCCTTCCAACTAACGAACAAATTCATAACACCAGTTTTCCAACGGGTTACGGAGGTTAGATGGCAGTTGCTCTTTATAAAACTGGGATAATGCCTATTTCAAATGTTTACTGATGATACTGCAATCCGTATAGGACAAGAATGTGCGGTTAAAATAAATAAATACCTTGGATCAGTAGGTGCTTCACGAGATTGAGGTAACCGATTACGATATCAAAGCCTTGGGAAAAGCTAACGGAGGTGTTTTGTGATAAAACAGAAACGAGTTGCACTCCGGGAGTGCCGGCAGAAGTGAAAACTTGAATATCTGATGTTGAATTGTGCATTTTTGATATTTTGAAATGGTTAGGGAATAATTTTGCAGGAATTGATTTAATTATCAGTATGAAAGTTTGACCGCCTCGTTGGTCGAGTGGCTAGCGTAAACGCCTAGCTATGCCGAACAACCACGAGGCTCGGGTTCGATTTCCGACGGGGGCAGGCATTTGTGATGTGATGTGTGTGATGAACATTTAGATGTCTGCATTTCCGGGTTTGGGTGTTTATTAAATTTATTCTAGTATCTATTTACGTATTTCTATGTATTAGAATCGTTGATTAACACCCATAACACAATTATATAATTTGCTTACTTTGGGGTTAGATTCAATTGGTATAACTTGTCCACAGATGTTTATTTATTATTTATTTATTTACTATCATTTATGTGCTAGAATACAGTATTCATTTCTTCTTCATCTTTTATTATAAATATGGATTTCTATCGTTTTTCACGACTACTTTGCCAATGTCAAGTTAGTTAATTCTTATTCAGTCATTAGTCACTATGTACAAAGTCAAGTCAGGTCAGGGTCTTGAGTAAAGCGGTGGCTTCGTTACTCAAGCTCATCTAGTGAGTTTTGATGGCAGCGACGAAATAGACGATACACTAATTTCTACATGATTATTTAATTTGTGCTCTCACTGAACAAAATTAATCAAATTTCCGCCTAAATTAACCAATTTCACTCAATATAAACGCGAAATTCAATAATAATGAAAAAATTACGACCACCTTCAGTCACGATGGCGCCAAAACTGCCTACACTATCTTTCCAGACCCAATATTAATTTATTGCGCTATCGAACACAAACTGACAAAACTAATATTCGCGCAAGCGCCCTGCGCCGTCTTACGAATCTTCGATCGTCACGTGTCCTGATGCGAGTTTAGAAGTTTTTACCCATTTCAAAAAAATTGCGCAACGCCGCTAAAGAAGTTTTCACTACAAAAAAACCTCTTTTTTACTATACTAAAAGGTCTTGTACAAAAAAGCAGACACGTGCAGGAGCTCCAAGTCACCGAGTTGAAAATGTTAAGGATAATGGTGATGAGATGTGCGGCGTTACATTTCCTGTTAGTAAGAATTTCACGTCGCCTAAAGACCAAAGGTGATAATGGTAGGTTGCCAACCCGAGGCTCGAACAAAAGTAAGTTTACCGGCTATCTTATATACAAACCGAAACACGTCAACACTGATGTTATGGCGGCAGGAATCGCCTTTACAGAGCTAGAAGGCAGTAAGTCTATTTTGCAAAGGAGCCTAAAACAAGACGAGAAAAATTAGTATCTAAGTATCTTAAGTTTTTTTATGATATTGGAAGGCAAACAAGCAGACGGATTTCCTGATGGTAAGAAATTCACGCCGCCTAGAGACACCAAAAGTGGTAATGGTGCGTTGCCAACCTCAGGGATGTTAGGCCTCCAGCAACAGTAAGTTTACCGGCTACCTTACCCTCCGAACCGGAACACGTCAACGGCAAGCATTGGACGTCATGGCGGTGGTAATAATCCGAGTGAATCGCTGCGAAACTCTACCACCTAGTCAGATGTCACGGTGCTAGTGACGGTAAGCCTATGCTCGCCTTCTACAAGCTGCCTGGCGGGAAAGCAGATGGTGTTATCTGCTAAGGAGCCCGGACCAACACCAACAAGTTTGAAAGTAATCGTAAGGAGTACGTATATTCGCAGGAGAACTTGTCCTTGAGATAGCTTTTTAAATTCAAGAATCAGAATCAGAGTTAGAATTTTCAGACAATTTTATGAAATACAATCGGATAAGAATCGCAGCCACACACTGAGAAGATTCGGCCAAAAAAAACTTAGCGGGCTTGTCTTTTTTAAATGAATTATAATATTTACTCACACAATATTATGAGTTACTAAACTTTATGTTATACAATAGACTTTTATTACAATTATTACATAAATCTTATATACTTATATAAAAATAAGTTGCTGTTCGTTAGTTTCGCTAAAATTTGGGAACTGCTGAACCGATTCAGCTAATTTTGGTTTTTAATTATTTGTTCAAATCCAAAGCAGATATAAAAGATAATGAAAAGGGAAAACTATTAGGAAACTAGGAAAAATAACATTTTAATGTTTCCTCGACAAGCTGAACGGGTGGAACGAAGCTCGCCGGGACAGGTAGTCTTAAAGAAAATAATTACAAATATACATTACAAATTTGTGATACATATTATGAAACGGCTATTCCCAAGTATGTTCGTCTTCTAAATATTCTGAAATTTTGTAATAGCCTACGAACAAGGAATCTAGTTTCCTTGTTCGTAGGTAATGTATGCCTTTCTAACGTAGCTTTGTTTTGATACATTTCTTAAACTTATTTATGGGAAGATCTCTCGGCAGTAGTTACAAGTAGAAACGTATACATTGGCCCATATATGAATTACTTATTTTATCGATACGAGTTTTATAAACTGCTAAATTATTTTTACTTTTCGTATTTTAATTATGAACATCATATTTTTTTAACTTGTTGCAGTTTTTTAATGTACATTAGGATATCGTAAATATATTCAGAACTCATGGTTAAAACACTTATTTCTCTGACTTTTTCTCTTAGGGAATCCCCAAGAGAGTACATTCCTTTGGTTGGTCATGTGGTTCGAAAGCTGAAGGAGTAGGTACGAGAGGAATAAATTTTTTGATCTAAAAGTGCCTGGCATAAGATCTCTAGGTAGACTTAAGAAATGCTGAGTTGACGTCGTGAAGACAACGCGAGGCAACAATTTGGCGCTAGAGGGTGTTTAAAACTAAGCAAAGTGGAAGAAGAGAGTTCAGAAGGCGGACCCTGGTTTCAACTGCGATCAGAGCACGGTCGTTGAAGATTTAAACAATGTCACATACTCAGATTTTAGGCAATAATAAAATCAATTATTTACATTAAAATGTTAACATTTGGCAAAAAAGTAAAAAAAAATGTTATAAAGAATAACAATATTTTATTGGAAGTATATTTTGAATGTTATAATTGAATGCGTTTATTTATAAAGTAATATTACAGTATATTATAAAATCCCATTAAAAATGACTGTAAAAAATATTGCAAAACGATGTGTGGCCTGCGTGTACGCATTGTTTGGTAATCCCTATGGGCTGGGGTTGGCAAAAAATGTGGGAATGTGACATAACTTTTTAGTGAAGTTCTTATATCGATAATCCATATTTCTATACCAATATACTAAAGTGAACTTTCTGTCTGTCTGTTGCTCATTTACGGCTGAACCGCTAAACCGATTTTAATAAATCTTTATGTGCACATAGCCAGCGAACCGAGTTCAAATATAGACTCCTGAACGGGGATAAAAGTTTATTGAAAAAATGTAACTTCTCGATGCTGACGAAGCCTCAGACAAACAGCTTGCGTTCTATAAAATAAATACTATGTCAGAAAAAAATTAAAATATTGATATAATCTTAATGTAGGTAAATTTTAATATTGCGATTATGAGATTGGTCTACTATGCTAATGTATAGTAATATATATAAAGATACACGGCAACGTATCAAGCCAAATTCAAACAAATGAACTAGCTAGCTAGGGTCGAGTGTAATATTACACAAACCACTTAGTACCATATTTGACCCTTCCAAAAGTATCTATCTTATACAGTTAAAAGTACCTATTTGTGTTTATTTTATTAATATAAATAAGCACAACTAAAAACTCAAATTTCATGGAGGTAGCTCAAACGATTATAAAGATATGAAGGTCCAAAAGAAAAGAAAATCAAGGTCCAAGGTCTAATCTACTCTCTAATCTACTTTAAGTGATTTATCTGATCAGTAGATATGATTTATCTACTTTAAGATCTCACATTTTAAATAACAGCAATTGCTATAGGTATCCAATAAAAGAAAGAAATAGTTTCATACTTGTTCTTAATGTTATTTTATTTCTATAAATACATATTTCAATATTGCACAGAACTTAGCATTCATTTAGATGTCCATTAACCGAATTACTTTTGTATATTTAGTATTTTTGAAATATCCACAATTATGATATTACGTTCCAGTCCGGATGGTAGGGTAGACAGTAGATTTGCACACTAAGCCTAAAACCCTGTGCACAGGATAGTCCGCGGTTGTCTCTTGCTATGAGGAAACCCGAGCGCTTTTAGCTGACCTTTACTTCTTTTGTTATAAACATGCTATAAATTTGGACAGAATTCTTCAAACTAGTATGTTATTTCTTTACATCACCTTAAAATATTTGACTATGACTTTATCGAAGTTAGCTTACTTTTTTCAACTTTTATGACGCACGGAAATTTAAGAACAGTCACATAAAAAACTACAAACAATTTTCTCTCCTTGTCGGAAATCCTAGTCTCGTAAATAAAAGTAATTGGAAGTTTTAAATTAGAAAAATACTGTGTGATAACAAAGTGTTACAAACCTAAACCGTTTCTAGACAGTTTCTTTTAAATATCAGATTATAATGTGACTATAACTTAATTAAGTTTTCTTCCTAGATTACTCGTAGAGATTTGCGAGATTTAGAAAAATGAAATAAAAGATTTTTAATCGACATTTTCGATTGTGTTGGTTTCGGGCTTCATTATAAAGTTCTATTGGCCATCTGCTTGTTGTCTTCTATTATCTGTTTTCTACCAACTCACAAAAAGCAAGCGACGATGATTATAATTTGCCTTGTTATGACTGACTTTTGCAATGGATTTCACGGTTATGTACCAGCCTGCTACCAATTACTTATCATAACATCAATTCTCGCATCCTGTATCGCTTTTGGAGAGTATGGTAGCTTGTAAACTTAAACATTCTTTACAAGATTTGGTGGCTGTAGGCAACGCGTATTTCCCACAGTTAGAAAGTTGGCCTACTTTTTAGCTTCAACCCTAGAAAGAAATGTTTAATGTATGAAATGCATAGCTTTCGTATCGACGCATAAATGTACAATGTGTTCCTTTTTCATCTTATTGTAATGGCGTTAATAAATAATTTTGTTTGTTTGTTATTTTGTTATGTTGTTGTTATTATCAACTCTACTTCCTTTAGTTTTAAGTAATGGTTTACCACAAACGTTCCCAAATCACATAACTATGTATAAAGGCGGATTATATACCGAATGCAATAAAAACTTAGTATATCGATAATTATTGATCTTGTAGGTTAAAATTATCGATATAATGTAAAATATCCCTGTGATCCCTACAATCGTCAACCGTAGGTTTAGTCGACAATGACGTGCCCACCTCCAAACGCCATTCAAACCCACATTGACAATAGCATGGCAAATAGCCATTATTATTTACGTTCAGTCTTTTAATGTTATAGATCCAAGGGAAGGCCGCTATTGAAGTCTATTATCGCTACTTGGAGGATGCGATAATACAAAATGAGATCGACTATCGAAAACCTACGCAACTTTCTAATACTTACCTATAATAAAAATAAACTTTAACTTCTTTTATATAGCTTCAAATTAAAGGTTTCAAACTGAATTCCTTAAATCAATTGAGCTGCTAGAGTGCAAGTAAAGGTTGGACAGGGTAGAAAAAATACTTTTGCTCGGGGCAAACTTGAATATTCACGTTGTGCATTTTTAATATTTTGGAATGGTTAGGGAATAATTTTGAATATTATATATATTGTATTAGTATT